>PVHP010033996.1:0-19359 GCA_004024765.1 Zapus hudsonius
AAGAGAAGCATCAACAAGAGTCAAAGATAAAGACTTCTCCCCTAAACAAGAGCCACACCTGGCCCGAGGGACTGTCCTTCCCGATCCTTACTGATCCTGAGAGCATGTGACCACCTGAGCCCTCCACCCAACCTCATGTGACCACCTGGACCCCAACCCGAACATTTTTCCCCTTAAAAACCCTGATCTAAACCTGCCTCGTGCGCTTTTTCGCCACCCTTGGTGAAAAATGCCCGGCAGCTCGCTTTTCCTCCTATTAAAACCTTTCCTTTCAGAGTGGTCTCGCGTGGTCATTTCCATTCTAACACTATAGAATGCCAAATGAGTATAACCATCAAAAAGTATCTCTGACCATTGAACAACCTGGTATAAGAAAGATACTTTCTAGGGACATTCTCCCCCTTCTTTTTAATTTATAAGCAAGCAGAAAATATATAGAACTTATAGCAGACAATCTCTATAACCATTGAGCAATAGATGAGAAAAGAAACATTATGTCTTTTTCTTTGACTCAGTTTACCTATACAATCATGGACTTTAGCAACGCAAGGAAGATATAATTCTCCTTTCCTTTACACTTGTCATAAGACCCGTTGGCCAGACGGGGTATGAGGAAGTGTTGGAAAAAATATATGTTTCTGGGTTTTGGCAATAGGGAGCGCTCTGTTCTACAGCCAAAAAGACAGTGGAGTACAAAAGTATATGTTCCTCCTTTTGTTAAGTCCATAAGCCCTAGTAATTGCTTTCATAGGAAAATTGACATCCAACACATATTTGTCTTTACTATATTTTAAAATGTTACCTTGAAACTTTTGGATACATATGACAATTTTCCCATTGGTAGAATTTTCAAAACTGATTCAGGTTAACCTGGGCAGACAGAAATCTGTATCATAGTTAAAATTCAAGCATGATCAATAACCCAGAAGGAGGAAATTTTATTAGTCAATTAAGCATTTTGTCATCCTCCTGTCTCAGCTCTGTCACATGTGTTACAAATTGACCAGAAACCAAAATCAATTGAATTTAGCCTGCAGGGCCTTCCCTTACTCCCTGGGGCAAATCCTCGGCTTTGCTTGAAATTGACCATTGTCAGCCCAGGGGGCTTGCCCCTGGATTTCTGACAAGGCGGAAAAACTTGCCTTTTAGATTGACTAAAAGATAACTTTTTTGTATATAGTTAGCAGACATTTTATAACCCAAACTAGAGATTTCCTTGTACCAAGTCCATAGACAGAGAAAAAGCCTTATAAATTTCTCAGACCTCCAAGCCTGACCTTCTGACATAAGCACAACGCTCTGAGCATTGGGTCCTAGGACTATGACAGTTGCCTGGAGCTTAATTTGCATCCCAGAGGGGAAAAAAAAAAAAAAAACTAAGGAATTCCAAGGCTCCCAGCTGGGGCCAGTTCCCAGCTGGGGTGTTCCCGGAGCTCTTTGTTTAACTTGCTCGCCTGCCTAGCCACCCTGTGGCACACAGAACTTAGTCCTTGGGTCTGCCGGTCTCAGGACCGGATTGCCTCGGGGGCGGCAGTCGCCACCATGCATGCTCCAGCTCACTCAGGCCTGGCGTGCCGTTTCGGAGCTGCTGCCAATCCGCTGTTGTTTCCGCCTCGTCCAGAAACCAAGGAATATGCTGCTCTATGGTCTTTAGGAAAACATGAGCAGTTTTCCATAACAAACATTGACCCCCATGATTGCATCTCATGGAAAGGAGAGAAGCTAAGAATTCCCCACCAAAGTTCGTGGCCATCTCGTACTATTCTTGGCTGGGGTGTTCGCAGAGCTCTTTGCCTAACCTGCCTATCTGTCTGGCAGCCCCAGGGCGCACGGACTGTGGCCCCCATCTTCCCTTCTTCTATGCCATGCAGAAAAGAAGTCAACTTTTATATACCACCACTCTTGAATTATTCTCATTAAAACCAAAATTGCTCCCACTTTTACTTGGACTAGAGTAGAGCGTGTCCATTCCCCCGTTCCTCGGGCTGCAGTCCCTGGGACTTCTCCATACGGGCCCATCTTTCTCACTCTATCGCGAACCTCAGCCACTCTTTGTGACCCTTCTAGACGCTTCACCGCAAACCTCAGTCGCTCTCTTGGCATGCCTCACTTCCTCTTGGCCACTTTTAGTGGGCCTTCTCATAATCACTTCTAGAGAATTTTTAATTCTCTATTTTCGTCAATCTTAGTGCACTTTAATCTCGTCGCTTATACCTCGAACCTTAGCTGCCCTCTCAGCAAGCCTCACAACCATCGCTTTTACCGCAGACCTTTTACCTCTCTTACCTAGGTTAATTTTATGGATCCTCATATTCCCTTCTCGTTTCCTCTTCTCGTTTCCCTTTTGTTTCCCAGGTTTCGGCACCACTTGTCACTGCCCACCACCCACGGGGGCAATGATAAAACACACACACACACACACACACACACAAACATACACACACCACTTATGGGTGGAAGAATGCGCATTCTCTCTTTATTGCTCTCTCAGATCTCATTGCTCATACCTCTTTCCTCATCCCTACATCCTGCAGATATGCTACAGAATATAGAGAGAGCTCCTTGTCAATCAGGGAGCTATTTATTGGTCTATGATAAGAACCTGTGGGCATGATGTGCAACTAGCCAATCAGGACTACCTCCTGAAACTCATTAAGCCAATCCCCTCTTGACAGGCTGTCAGGTACCATTCAAGACTAAGCCAGGGTGTGCCTCCAAAGGCCCCCAAAGGCTGTCATCCCCAACAGCTCCCTACCAGCCAAGCTCTGCTTGTCAAGTGTCCCCACATTCAGACCCAGCACATCGTCTTCATCCCAAATGTGGCTGTCAAAGCCTCTCAGCAGGACAGAGGTGACCAGGCCACTACTCAGCAGTGGATGACAGTGCTGCTTTGGTTTATTTTGATGCAATCAAGGTGGATATCGGTAGTGCTTTGAAATGCTGCGGCCTTAACTGGCAAATAAAGAATAGTGGATTTCTGGGATCAGTGCACTGGAGGGTAGCAGTGGGAAATTGACTTGATAGTCTTTCCAGGAGAATGGACAATTCTTAAAGGAAAAAGAGGCCTGTGTTGCTTTGGCATGGAAGGCATACACAAGATCCTCATGCTGACAATTAGGACATCACCCTGATAAAGTAATAATTAAATTTCCCATTGGGAAAACAGTGACTATATATAACTCTGATCTCTAAAATGATTTTACCTGAGTAAATGTTAACCCTGTCTCTTTTTAAGTATTCTTAAATGTAACCTGCCAAACAGGACTCGTTGGGTTTCACCATTTTGGGCTATCTTATTTTGGTGTCATGTGGCTCTGTTGAAAAGGCTAATACAGAAGGCAGGTAGATCCCAAGATAGTACATGGGGCCAGGAATTGGATGATCCACCTCTGAATGATCAGCCTTTTAAGAGAATATCTTGAGAAACTATTAAAATTTGTATTTTTTTACAAAGTAAGATCATTCTAATGTTCTGCTGTATGCGTTAGGCCACAGTCATTTAAGCCCTTTTTAAAAAATCAACAAAAACATTGTTTTTGTCCATGATTATTTTTATTTAGACCAGTTCCTTTTTAAGCATTCTTTCCAATTTACTTTCTTACATCTTCCCAGTTGCCTGGACAGATGTCTTCTGCCAAGAGGTGAGAAATCTGGACTTCATAGCAGGAGAAAATTGGCACTTTGTCCCTGGCAACACATTCTGACGGTGCCATATCAGTGTGATCTGCTTACTTCACACAGGCGACCACTGAAGACACACTGGGGTTTCCTCTAAACAAAGGGCCACGGCCGTATATTGCACACAAGAGGGTGCAGGCCGACCAGGCGATTTGGGGCCCAGCAGTCAGCCTGTGCTACTGAAATGGCTATGAAGGGCCATCGTCAGGGCCTGGACAGTCTGAGATTCTTCAGGACTTCATAGCAAGACCAGGCGTGGTTGGTCATGCCTTTAATCCCAGCACTCCGGAGGCAGAGGTAGGAGAATTGCTGTGGGTTTGAGGCCAGCCTGAGAGTACATAGTGAATTCCAGGTCAAGTCTTGGCTAGAATGAGACCCTACCTCAAAAAAAGTCAAAGTAAATAAATAAAATAAAATAACTTCATAGCAGTGAGTGCCCACTGGGTGCAACCAAAGACTCTTTTATGCTTATCAGATGTCTGCAGTGGTAACCAAGCTTTCTGAACTGTTTTGCCCTTCCTGACCTCCCTTTGACATCCTCAGAAATCATTCACATTTTCCCTTCATGTACAGCTTGCCTCTAGTGGCTACCCTAGTTGTCACCAGTAGTAAATTCCTTCTTGGAAAACAAAAGGGGAGAGATTGAAGTTCCTAAAGAACGGTGGCTGAAATGAAAACAGGCAGGGCTTAGTGTTTTGATATATAACTTTAAATTCACAAAGTTTGTTAGTAAACTGAAATCCAATTGCAATTTGGACAGTGACATCAGCATAGGACAGTAATGATGTGTCTGCCCTCTCCTGGACTCTTGGTGCCCTGAGCCCTGCTCTTGGTTGAGACGGGATGCGGAGAATGGAGGTGGCTACTATGGAGTGAGAAGTGCTTTAGCTATTAGTGAGGAAGGGAGGAAGGGGAATAACAAGTAGATGCTGCAGAAATACATCTTCCCAAAGGTGTGAAGAAAAGGAGGAAGTGGTGTGATGGGAGTAAAATTGGGTGATTTCTGTGCTAATTGGCATTGAATACAGAAGAGAATCACATTTAATGAGTACAGCATGAAAGTGGTTCCATCAATGATTGCAAAGCACAGAGCTTAAGTTTTTAATGAGAAAAGGGGGAAAGTTAAAAAAATACTACTTATTAGTTTGAATCTTAACAAAGTTAACTTAGGCATTGTGAGAACACAAGTTTGTCTTGCCTCAGAGAAAATTAAACCAGTTCTATCCATATGCATATGAAAAAAATATTTTAAATTATTTTAGGCCTGAATTCTCTAATTTTAGGATTTATACCATATTTTGTTTGTTTGTTTGAAGCAGGGTCTCACAAAGTAGCCCAGTTTTCTTGGAGCTTTTGGTACCTAAGCCTTTTTGGTACCTACTGATATTATAGGTCTGTTTCAACACTGCTATCAGAGTTATTTAAATGCTAAATTGAAGGCTTATTTAAGTTGTTATTGTTGCTTCTCAGTTTTTTTTAGAAATTGTTTTTTATTGCTTTTGGGTTTGGGGATAATACCATTAACTATTGTGATTTTTGAGCATCTGGAAGTACGTTGTGGCATTTCTAAGGTAATAAAATGATACCTTCTGCAAAGCAGGGAGATCTTCAGAGAAGATGATTAAAAGCTAGAAAATCAGATATACAATGTATGTTTTCATCAGCAGTGTTTGCCTCATGTATTTGTGGTACATGGTCATGCGTGTGTTCATATGAGCTTGGGTGCACATGTGTGCTGGCACACAAGCATGTGTGTGTAGGACAGTTGCAGGTTTATCCTCAGGCATGCCATCAACATGTTTTTGAGACAGTCATTGGGCTCACTTAGTAGACTGGCCAGCCAGAGAGCTCCAGAGATCCTCCTGTCTCTGCCTCTCCAGCCCACCATGCTCAGCATTTGCGTGGTTCTAGGGATTGAACTCATGCTTATAAGGTAAACACTTTACCCACTGAGATATCTCCAGCCCTTGCCCTGTATTTTCTACTTGCTAAATTAGCTTGAGTCCCTCACTTAGGCAGTTCTCAGTGCTGTGTTCATTTCCAAACTTGATAGCCATTTGCTGTTTAAGGAATGGCTAAATCTGGGTGATTGTCTTATGTACATGATACGGATATGTTCCAATGCATTTGCAGGCTAATGCCCAGTTCAATTCAAAGATGTCCTCTCACCAAAAATCGACTATGCTTGCAGAGAGCACAACTGCTTGGTCAGGTTATTCAAGACTATATTTCTCTTTCATGTGAGCACATCAGTGAACCTACTGAAACTAGAAGACACTTGTCAATAATCACTTTTCTAAAAAAATGATATTATAACATGTGTTCTTTTCTATTTTACACAGGAGGAATTTAATGGACAATCTGACTCTCTCTTTTTTAACGATGGCCATCGAAGAATCGATTTTGTTTTAGTGTATGATGAAAGTAGTAGAAAAGAGACCAATAAAAAAAAAGGTTATAATGAAAAACAAAGGGTAAGATTTTTTCTTATTATATTTTCGTTTTATTCCTCTTAATACCATAAAATGTAAGCAATAAGGTAAAACTAATGTTGGATATTATATACAAACATATCTTCATTGTTTTCTCTGTCCATGTTCCTTCAAGGCATGTTAATAGTAACTTTTTAGTTTTAAACAAAAATTTCCTCTGCCTCTTAACTTCACTTGGTTTCATAGTGAAGGCAGATTTACTTCAAGGAATTGTACATCAAAGCACACCTGGATATTCACACCTAGCTGGGAAGGGAAGTTAATAACGACAAGTGCAATAACTGCTCACATTCATTCATATATATATATATTTTCAATACATACTAAATCATAAATAGTAATTTTGTACCTTCTCTTTTTATTTGGGGTGCTTCTAAAATAATGTCCTGGTATGGAATTTTTGTCCTGGCATGAGTTTTGATTATACCATTTTATCACTGGAGTAAAACGGCTTAGCGTACTTACCACTTTCTCCTAGATACTGAGATATAGTCTATGCATCCATAGTAACCATCATCAAATATTCATGGCACACCCATATGCCAGTAGGGTTGGTTTGAGACCATATAAAGTAAGTTAAACAGATCTAATCCATTAAAGTCTAAAGGAAACAGTTCTGGTTTTAGGCAAGAAGTTTACTGCTATGGTGAAAGGGCCCTAGAGCTACTTACATTATGAATAAGTTCTGCATTTACTTTAGACAGAAACATAGGTCCCAGGGTAACTCTTATAAATCAGGAGGAAAAAAAAAGTCGTTATTAATTTTGACAACCCTTGAACTCACAGAGTGATCTACCTTGATGCCAGTGTGTATAATCTGTGCTTTGAAGTGGTTTCACTTTGTATTTGTTCATGTTACTTAATTTATACACTATCAGCATTCAAAGCCCAGCTTTGAAATCACATTTTTATTAATTGGAACAGTGTTTGTGAGTTTCAGCACAAGGTTCACTGAATACAGGAGAGTACCAAGGGAAGACAAGGTCAAAGCCCTGTTTTCCTTGAAAGGAAAAGTTTCATGTATAAATCATACTGATTTCCTAAAGCAGTGCCAGGGATGACTTTGCCAGGGTTCATCAAACAAGTATTGCAGACCTGTTTCAGGGTTGCAGAAAGATAGAAGTGATAGGGCTACAGATACCAAAAATGTAAACATGGCTTGAAAGGCTGGGCCTCCTCATGAGCAAGAGAAAACTCTGTGCTAGCCAAACCTTTAAATATCATGGAATTTGTCCCCTTTATATTAGTAAAATCACTTCATAAACTTGACACCTTCCTCTAAAAGCATACACTGCTTACATTTAAGTTTCATATGGCGATGATTGTAAATTGTGTCAACAGGCCTTATTTAGCTTGTGCTGTACTTGGCACAAAATCAGTTTGCGTGCTTTTTTTTTTTTTTAATTGGAAGTCACAAGAAAAGCAAGTCCAAAATGGCTTAAGTGTTAAACGGAAGTAACTACTTAAGCAGTGGTAGGGAGACTGAGCCATTTCTGGGTCAGATAATTTACTGACCTAATGAGGCCATGCTGTCCTTCGGCCTTGCCATCCTCAGTATGCTGGCTCTTCTTAAACAGACTTCCCTTGGCTATGAGGTGCCTGTTGCAACTTCAGGGAGCCAGAGGTAGCATGAGGGAATGTTCTTTCTTGTGGTCCTTTTTATAGAGACAAGAAGGCTTCTCTAGAAGGATTCTGGGCTGACTCTCTACAGTTCGTTGTCTAGCATAGTCTATTTCTTTATTTTTTTAGACAGGATCTGATGTAGCTCAGGCTGTCTTTGAAAGTCCTGTGTTGACCAGGAGGACCTTGAACTTCTGATATTCCTGCTTCCATTTTCCTAGGATTAGAAGTATGGGTGTACATCACCAAACCCAGTTTATGTGGTGCTGGGATCAAATTCAAGGGTTAATGAATGCTAGGTGCTATCATAGTCTTATTTCTTTAAAAAAAAAAAAAAAGCAACATTAAAAAAAATAAAAGAGGAAAGAAAAAAAATTTTTTTTTATTTTTGTGAGAGTGTGTAGGTGTATCAGCACCTCTTGCTACTGCAAATGAACTCCAGACACATGTGCTATGTTGTGCATCTGGTTTTATTTGGGGACTGGGGAATTGAATCCAGGCATAGCAGGCTTTGAAAGCAAGCACCTTTAACCACTGAGCTGTCTCTCCAGCCCTATCATAGTCTATTTCTAAATAAATTACACCCTCCCCTCCCCACAGAAACTATTCAGAAGAAAAAAAAATCCCTCTGTATTTAACATATACAGGTGGGTTTTTTCCTTGTTATTATTTTCTAAACTATACAAAGTAACAACTATTTACATTATATTGGGTAGTATTGGCAATCTAAAGATGGTTTAAAATGTACAAGAGAATGTATATAGGTTATATGCAAAAATAGTGTCATTTTATATCAGGAACTTGTATGCCTATGGAGTCCTTTATCCATGGGCATCATGGAACCATGTCTGTGTCTACCAATGGAACTTTACCAGTAAGATCAATGGAGTTATCTTTATTAGCCCACACTAGTCCATATTGTTAGACAAATACCTTTTGATTACTTACGATACCAAATGCAATGCACATGCTCTGTAAAATAGTTGTTAAACTATATTGTTTAGGGAATAATAAGGAGGAAAATCTATGTTCAGTACAAATGGAGTTTGTCTCAAATATCTTCCATCCTCATTGGGTTGAATCTGGCTGAAGAATCCACAGACAGGAAGTATGCATGAAGGTATGCATGTTTATCTGTAGCTAGCAGACAGCTGCCAACAGTATAGATAATTCAAACATTGTTTCTCACTGGCTTTGTTATGCACTGTGTAGCCTTCCTATTTGTTAACTCCCTACTCACGCTAAGGATACATTAGTTTATAAGTTACTGAAAAGTATTTGGCAGTGCATAGAGCATAAAAAAATTTCAACTCATAGATGTAGAGAATAGAATGGTGGCTACCAGCCAGGGGTTGAGAAGATGTTGGCCAAAGGATACAAAATTTCAGTTGGGAGGAATAATTTCAAGAGCTCTTTTGTGTATCTTGGTGACTGCAATTGTACTGTCTTGTTAGAAATCACTGGGACTAGATTTTTATTCCCTTTTTAAAAGTATCAGGTAATACAAACATTAACTAGTTCAGCTTATCTTTCACAGATACACACATATGAAAAGAGCATGCTATGAGTGAAAAATACATACTATTTTGTCAGTTAAATAAGTAAAAAAATATTAAGGAAAAAGAGAAAGCCTCTGTGAGGTTACTTAAAAATCAAGAGAAAAAGTAATTAGATGAATACTCCAGGGTGAAAGAAATATAAAGGCCAGAAAATTAAAATGAATTATGTGCCCAAGAAATAAAATGAATTGTTTTAAACACTAATGTTCGGTACATAAATTAGAGGTCAGCTGCAAATTTGCCTCTGAGCTTCCTAGTTGGCAAAGAGATTAAGAGGAAGTTGCAAGACAACCAACACCACTGGTATTCAAAAGGAAGCTGTGTTCTGGGAGGGGGGGCTCTTCAGCCTCCCAAAGGGGAGGGCGTGATCCAACAGACTGAGCATTGCTTTGCTTCCTTCAAATGGAAAATATAAGGGAATGACTGGGCAGAGAGCGACAGCTATAAATGATAATAACAATGTGAAAACATTTCCCGGGATTGGTTTATTTGCCACAGGCAGACCATGAATCATAAATCAGAGGCTGGTGTGAGGATAGGCTTCTGCCAGCCTCATCCCATGGTTTCATCCTCCCAGATAGTTTGGGACATGTTCTGCCTTGTGTTTTAGGAAAAGAAATTGGGTCTGGCTTTGATTATTTAATATTTTAGCCAAATGCCAGAAGTTTTTAACTTTTCCTTTGCCTTCTATCCTCCTTACAAAACTAACATTAAAAGTTAAAATAAATTAGAGCCATCAGTTTCAAATTACAGCTATGAAACGTGTAAGCATGCTTAGTTTTATTTTTGAGAGCTTGTTATAAAAGCAACGAAACCAAATCTTGCAGCCTATTTCCAAAATGGGAATTACTGTAGGGCTCAAACCTAAAAAACAGACAGGAGACGATGAGATGTTGGAGAGTGAAGTCTGCTTTGTCCATGTTAGCTACTGGACCACTTTCACGAGAATGTGAAGAGAACACCCATGGGCTGATGGTTCCTCTTGATGGTTCCTTTTTAAACCTTAGGGTTAAAGGAATTTAACAGGAGAGCTGTGGTTCCCAGAAAGTTGGGATTCCCAGCTGATTTCAAAGCACCCTCAAACTTAAGAGTACCTGGATTATGGTTCTATGAAATTAAAGAATTAAAATTATAGACCACCAGAGGATATAGTATAATGGGAGACTTTATTTAAAAAGAAATGAGAAGTTGCAGAGATCTCCAGCCACTAGTGAGGAGAGAGCACATGGGGGAGATTTTAGCCGCATATCTATAAAATCTGTGCTGGTCAGCCAAACAAGAAGAAGGAAAGATATAAGAAGGTTTAAGATATCATGAGGAAAAAGGCTCATGTGGCAAAGAACTCCAAGCCTGGGGATTCAGATGTCTCTCTGTTGAGGAGCCATGAGGAAAAAGAGCGAGACTTCCTGTCCCAGGTGACTATATCCCTGGGGCAGGTAAGTCAGAGAGACAGCTGATTGGTTTATCTTTGACTAATCAGTTTCAGGATAAGTGGAGCCTGCCTGAAAATACAAGTTCAAGGACACTCCTGGTTATCTTTGGGTCCCATTCACCCTAACCTGTCACAGGAAGGAGCTATCATTTGCCCTGGTATGCATAGTACCAGTGTCTCACCTTTTTTTTTTTTTTTTTAAAAAAAGAAATATATTACTTACTTAAATAATTTGTGAGAGATAACAAGAAAGAGACAGACAGATGACTGAGATTAAGTACCGGCACACCAGGGCCTCCTGCTACACTGCAAAGGAGCCTCAGATGTATGTGTCACTTGGTGCATTTGGCTTTATGTAGGTACTGGGCAGTCAAACCAGGGCCATCGGGCTTTGCAAGCAAGTGCCTTTAACCACTGAACCTTCTTCCCAGCTTGTCTTACCTTTATAAAGCTCATATGTGAAAGGGAATGGAGTTGGCGAAAGGCACATAGACCATATTCCCATATAGAAAAGGCCTGAGAGGGATAAACAGTTACAAATAACTGTTCGTGTATACCTCTTTATCATGTGTGTCCATACATGTGGACATGAAAAGGTGTTCCATGAGAAACAGTATTTTCTTCCATCATCTTATGAGGAATCAGCTGGGCTGCTTGTTAACAACACATTGTCCCAGCTTCATCCTATCCCTTCTGAATCAGTATCTCGATGCCAGGGGCCCAAGACTGTGTTTTAGATAAATTCTCTAATTTGTTCTTAGAAGTAAGGAAGTTGAAAAATATTTCAAAAATATGTTTGATCTTTTATCTCAGCTGATTACAGATAATTTTTTTCTTCTCTGAAAACTTATTTTCTAAATTACTCACCATGTTCATTTTTTTTAAATTACTTCAAAACACTGTTAATTTAAAAAGTGAAGTTTGGGGGCAGGGGAGATGGCTCAGTGGTTAAAAGTGTTATCCAGTATGTGCACTGAGAGGGTCCCCAGTAGGTAGGGGACAGAGAGGAGGGAAATGGGGGTACCATCACAAGATTTGCTCATACAATGATATTTATTGATAATAAAGATATTTTTAAAAAGTGTTAGTTGTAAAACCTTCCAGCCAGGGTTCATTTCCCCAACCATCCATGTAAAGCCTGATGGATATTTGTTTGTAATAGTAAGAGACCATGGTGTGTGTGCGCACACATGAACACATGTACAAATACATAAATGCATGAATAAATGAAGGTCAAATGTGAAAGGGAGCTTCATCTGAATATCCACTACCATTGTGTGCTTTAATTTAATACGCTCATCTGCTTTCTGTCCGTTCATGAACACATTACCCACTTGAGTAGATTTCTCATCATATTGGTCTACTAACATTAAATGTTTTATTGCCAACATGTGAATTTAAATTAAGCTGCAGTTAAATAATTTATGTATTCTGCTTTCCAAACCTTCTGGAGCTCATGCTATGTAACTAATAAAATAACACATAAAGTAATTAGTAATTTTTTGTACAAATTAAATGCCTCTGACTTATTTCTCATGCATCTTTGTAAGGCTTTGCAAAGATTAGCAAGTTGAAAATAAAATGACAGAACTTCAGTACTTAGCATAGTTAAAGCAACATTTGAAATTAATCTATGCATATTTCATTAATCCCTAGTATTTATATACTTTATCATAGCATAATCCATAATTTTACTTCTTAGTAACCACAACCCCTGCTTTTTACACTAAGAAAAGCTAGGTGCCATGGAGAAAATGATAGACAGTGGTGTTTATAGTCAGCGTTTTTCAGTATCATTCACAAGTAAGTCCTTTACATGATGACTTTATTCAGCCAATGAGACATGTAATGGATAATCTAAGGTGCTTAGGGACAGAAAGCTTCTTTAATTATGCCAGTCTGTCCTTTGTGGTTTTAATGGCTTTATCCTTTATTTCTCTGACAGCTTTATTAACCTCTCAAAAGAGGTATAAATAAAATTCTGTTTCTGTTGGGTTGGTAGGTGTGTTCTTATCCTTTTCCTGCTCTTAGCCTTCAGCTTCGTTCTCCCCCGGCAGGAGTAGAATCGTATGCCTTGTGATGTGCACAGGTCCACAATGATTAAAATTCTAGTAGGTAAAAAGAAGAAGAAGAAGAAAGATAGATTGAATTGCAATGCAAATGAATTTGCTTCCCTAGAGATGTAGGAATTTACAGCACAACTTAATTTATGACTAGGTTCTTTTCTTAAAGAACCATTTTTTTTCTGCCAAATACAAATCACAGAGCATAGTGTTGACTTGGGTCTCATATGTAAGGTTTCCCTCAAGCCCCAAAGATAATTTTTAGTTTAAAAGTGTGCATCTTCAGATATTCATTTATTCAACAAATATTTATTGAGCGATGGCTATGTTGGCCTGTACATGATAATATTTTTCATTCTCACATGGAAGACAGCTCTACACTAATTTTTCAAATGTCAAGAACAGGTACTGATGCAAGTGTAAATCCTATGGAGAAATAAAGTTGCTGATTTCATATTAAAGAGACTTAAATGGTCTTTTCTGCGATAAGCCGTCATTTCCTTCTATGTGACAGACCAGTAGAGCACATATGCTAATTTATGTGAGCTACTTGACACCAAAGGAAAATAATAAGAACTACCTTATTAAAGTGACACCAAGCTGGTATATTAACATGTTCAAGCAAATATAAACTTCCCGTCCTTGATTCAACTGTTTAAGTATTTATAGATTATGGTGGGATAGAGGGTATTCTAAACGAACTCCAAGGTCAACCAATTATCTCAAGAGAAGTCAGGTAAATATCTCAGAAGTTCTTTGTAAAGAACTAAAATAAGATAAATTAGGGTAACCTTTCTGGCAGGCAGTACATACTAACAAACTTAGAATTGAGTACACTTTGTGATTTAACAGTACTGTGTCCTCAGAAGTAATAAAGATTGCTCTACAAGGATTTTCAAAGTAGTGACAAATTTGGAACAATATAAATGGCTATTAATTTGAATTTGACTAAATAAATTATAGTCTTTTTCCTTGGAAGAATATAATCAAGGCTTTAAGAAGGGATTGAAGGAAGTTTTATGAATGTTTTCTGCATCTGTGATAGTCGTATTTGTTAAATATATTCATTAGTGTCCTTATTACAAACAGAAGTGGAGCAAAAGAAACAAATATGCAGGTGTGTTCTTCTCCTTCAGAGGATAAAAATTCATCATATATATATATACATATATATATATATATATATATATATATATATATATATATATTTCAAGAATCAGAAATGAGAAAGCTGACTGCAACAGTTAAATTGATACCAAGATATGGGGTCATGGTTGCTGCTAGAACCCTGATTCTGTGGCTTTGGCCTTTTGGAACTAATTTGCAGAAGGAATGTGGACAGATTTGAAACCTTGGCCTAAGAGGCGCCTTGCAGTGCTATAATTACAGCTTGGTAGACTATTCTTTTTTAAAAAATATATATATTTATTGACCATAATGAGTTACATTATTTAGTGGGCAAACAATGAGTTGTTATCCCCAATTCCCCAATTGCCCCCCTCCATCCCCAATCAGCTGGATATCCTCTTCCGTGGGTCATCTGGATCAGTCCTTGTGGCAGGGGACCATGGATAGCCTAGTTCTCAGCCTGGTTCTCCTGGCCCAAGTGTGTTGTTACTGAGGGGTGTCATGCCTCTGGATAGTCTCCCCCATCACGGCTCTCACAATCTTTCCGCCCCCTCTTCCGCTCAGTTCCCTGAGTCGTGGTGGGTGAGTATTAAGGCTGCTTTAATGTTGTGCGCTTAGGGGGCTTTGTGTTGAAAATTGTTGGTTTCTGTTTGATAGACTATTCTGGTCAGTGCTGAAAAGACCATAATACAGTGAGAACTATGGACTGTGAGGTTTGGCTTACAAGTGTAAGAACTTTGTTAGGATTAGCCTAGAAGCAGTTCGTGTGAGAGGCTTGCTGCAATTCTGCCTGTCTGTGTCCTGGGAACTTGTTCAGGATTTGCTTTGCATAGAAATGGACTGGTGTGAGCAGATGGAGATGGCACAGAAAGAAATGAAATCTGAAACTGTTGCTCATTCAGCTGCAATTGTTTGAGAGATTACAAACATTGAGATTGGGCTAGTTTATCTGCATTGGGACAGCAGGAAGAATGCGGACTATTTTGAAGTAAGGGGCCTGTATGTCGAAGTTTTCCTGCTCTCCAATTTGGCTTTGTTCCCCCCTGGAATAACAAGTTGGCAGCCCACCTGGTACTATGGGATAAAACAAATGCAGGAAGAGTCATTGGATTTGCAGCACGGTTTTGTTTTTTGGAAATGGCCATGGGCAGTGTGAAGCAGATATGTTGGATTGCCTACATAGAGGCCCAGTGGAGCCATAAGGATGAACCATGGGTTGCAGTGGAGACCCATGACAGGACTATGGGATGGCTGCCCAGGAGAGCTGCCGGCACCAGATGAAATTTTCAGGGACTGTGAGTAGCTGAGCTGGAGAGACAAAATTGGAACTCCTGAGACCCATTGTTACCGATTAGAGTTTGATGTTTGCCCTGTTTGTTTTCAATCTTGTATTGGTTCAGTTTGTTTTTGCTATGCCTAATGTCATCTTTCACAGTATGAACATTTATTTGTTCTGTACCATTATGTTTTTTTTTTAAGGCTCAGTTGAAAGACCTTGAACTAGAGATATTTGAACATCCTTGAGATTGATACAAACTATGCGGACTTTGAAGTTGAGATAGGTGCATTGTATTTTACATCATGTATGGTTATCAGTTTGTGGGGGCCAGTGGCAGAATGTGGTGGTTTGATTCAGATGTCCACCATAAACTTAATGTGCTCTGAATGATTGATCCTCAGCTGATGGCAATTTTGGAATTGGAACCTTGTTGGAGGTGTGTTGCTGGGGGCAGACTGATGGGTGTTACAGCCAGCTTCCCCTTGCCAGTGTTTGGAACACTCTCTTACTGCTGTTGTCCACCTGATGTTTGCTGAGAGGTGATGTCCAGCCTCTGCTCATTTTCTCTACCATCATAGATCTTTCCCTTGAATCTGTAAGCCAAAATAAACCCTTTCCTCCACAAACTGCTTTTGGTCAGGTTCTTTCTGTCAGCAATGAGAAAGCTGACTGCAACAGCCAGGATGGGAATTTTGACCCAGTGAATCTAATACAGGAAGAAGAAGGAAACCCAGATTGCAAGAGCTAAAGAGGCTACCTGGGGTAGAGCACATTCTAAGAAGGGAGTCCCATGAAGTGGGGAGAAGTTATACCCTTTATTCAGAAACCCCATAGAGGAGGGACCAGCTCTGACTTGCAGTAGTTAGTGTGTTACTCTCATGGCTGATGCTTCTGACATGATGAAGACAGAAGTTTGTTTGGTGTGTATGATGACAGAATAGTCTCTCTCTCTCTCTCTCTCTCTCTCTCTCTCTCTTTCTCTCTCTCTCTCTCTCTGAACCTCACCTCTCTTATCATCTCATAATTAAACTGTGAAGTGTCTAGGAACCCCTCATGCTCTGAAAACTATGTGCTCCCAGACGAAGCTGTACCTCTCTTCCTCCATCACATCCCCAATGACAACAAGAGTTACTTGGCAGGAAGGATTAAGGGGCCCCATTGATACACTGTAGTGTTTTGTATGTTTCAGTCCATTTCAGAATAACAGCCATCCATGCACAGTTCACTCACTTTAATCATTCATCAGATATTTATTGCATACATCTCTTTTATAGGCCTGTTCTAAGTACTAATGTTATTGAGATTAAAACACCAACATCTCTGAGGGATTTTTACCAGCATTTAAATGTCAAAATACACCTTGAACTAGCTGGAGAAGTTCCTCCTGTCATGGAGCCTCTGCTCTTCTGCTGAGAAGGATATTTGTACACAAGAGCTGAAATGCTTGGGCCTGAGCCTTCCTATCCATTATAGTTTATATCCTGTGTTTTGTGTGCTCTTTCCCCAGAAGGTGGGGTTATTTGGGGCTTGGCTGGGGGAAGTAGGTCATGAGTTGCAGGACTTCAAAGGTTATGATCACCCCTGGTTCTGGCTCTGCTTCTTACCCATCACCATGTGAATAAGCCACTGCCACACACTCCTGCTGCCAGACACTGCCATGCCTTCCTGGCTATGACAGACTGAAATCTCTCAGAAACCCAGCCACAATGAGGCTTTTCTCCCTTAAGTTTTTTTTTTTCTGTCAGCTATTTTGTCACAGCAGCAAAAAGAGTACTGAAACAGCATCCTAATTGATAAAACATCCTAGTTCCCAACACCAGCAGTGATCACCCAAACTTCTTTCCAGAACCACTGTGTCCGGAAGTTGCATTTCCAGTTTTCTACCCCAGAATGAGTCCTGCTTTACATGGCATCCCTAGCTTCCAGATCAGTATCTGGAACAGGTGGTCTGGATTTCAGGACATAACTCATGTGCCAAGAGCTGAGCCTCACAGAACACTAGGGAAGGAGCCTGTGCCTATCCACCAGCTCTAGTGGACATGGGCTGTGGTACCCCTTGAAATAAAGAACAACAGATACCTGTTACATTGCCATGAAACATAAAAAAAAAAGTTTTAGTTTCACATTGAGAAAGTCTTAGGTCACAGCACAGTTTCTCTGTATACTTTATGGCATACATCTTAAATTTTTCTCTGTGTTTTCAGAACTTCGCACATTGCCTGGAAAATAGTGAAACCTATAAGCAAATGTGTTAAGTATAAAATAATAAATGCTTACATACTACAATAGCCCCCCTTATCTGTGGCGGATACATTTCAAGCCCCCCCCCCAGTAGATGCCTGAAACCATACATAGTTCCAAATTCTATATATACTACTTTTTCTTATACATGCTTAGAGAAATTTTATGTTTTTTTTCTATCTACACTAAATATGCCATGCACTGTGGCTGTAACTTTTGCAGCTTGAGGTGTGACAGCAAAACTGTCATGGATTTCTCTCCTTCACAAGTTCATGGAAGATTCATTCTCACCATAGAACTTTGCAACCTTAGCCTATAACTTTTTTCTTACAAAGTTGAGAAATTAAAAGCCTTGCTGCTCTTCTGACTCTGCCAGTTTGTTAGTTTCTAGGGAGGTCACAGCACTTGCTAGCATTTCTAAGGAACTCAAGTACATACCTAAAGTATAGGAAGCAGTTAACATGCTACATCTGGAAGATCTTAGAATGGTGGCACAGTGAGCTTACGTACTGTCTGACCATTGCCTCAACAAGTATCAGTGAAACCATGTCTGTTTTTGATACTTCTCCAGAATGCATCAAGGATTCCACTTGGATTCAAATTTATTCAAGTACATGGTGAATTCTTTCACTTTTTGACCTTTGTCTTTTCTCATATGCCATCATTCACATCACCTTTATTAGATGCTCTAAGTAGGTTCTTAATTATTTTTTGCATGTGCATAGTATGTGTGGTGTGTGATATGGTTTATGTCAGAACAAAACAGATGTGCACACTCCATGTGCATGCACACATGAAGAAACCAAAGGAGAAATTGGGCTTCCCAGCGTATCACTCATTCACCTGTTTCTGTGAGATGGAGTCTCTCACTGATTCCAAAGTGTGCTGCTTTTGCAAGCCTCAGCAATTCCCCAATGATTCTCTAGTCTCTGCTCCTCACAGGCTTGGGATCACAGACATGCATAACTATGCTCAGCTGTTTATGTGGGTGTGTGGGGGGGGGAATAGAACTCAGGCAGTCTCTGGTGCCTACAGTCTCTGGTGCCCAGTGCTTACAGGGGCCCATTGAGGCATCTCTCCAGTCCCCATCTTCATGTTTTTGTCACCATTTTATGGCACAGCAACTCAGACCCTCCTCCTCTGCCCCTACACCATAGCAAAGTGTACATGGTGCTTCTTGGGTAAAGTGGTCTAACTAAGATAATCTACCTTGGATTACCTTAACCTCCAACCAGAAATTCCAATCTAGTTTGTGACTGCTAGACTTGTTTAATTTTTTTTAATTGTCCATAATGAGTTATAATATTTAGTGGGCAAACAATGAGTTGTTATCCCCAATTCCCAGCTGTCCTCCCCTCCCCAATCCACTGGATAACCTCCTCCATGGGTCGTGTGGATCAGTCCTTGTGACAGGGGACCATGGATAGCCTAGTATTCAGCCAGGATCTCATGGCCATGCCTCTGGATAATCTCCCCCACCACGGCTCTCACAATCTTTCCGCTCCCTCTTCCACATAGTTCTCTGAGTTGTGGTGGATGAGTATTAAGGCTGCTTTAAGGTTGTGAGTTTAAGGGTCTTTGTGTCGAAAATCATTGGTTTCTGTCTCACTGGCTTATCCTGTGTTGATTTAATGGCTGTGGCTGTGGGTCCCTTGTTCATCCTGACATTCTCTGTGGGGTTCCATATGGATCCTCCACTGTATGACTGTGGTGGCTCCTCTTTTGCCAGAATCTCAGCTATCGGCCTACGGTCAGTTGGTAGAGTTAGATGGGCCCCAGCTCTCTTGCTGCATCCTGAAAAATACAAACACAATCTCCATCGGAGAGTGAGATCAGTGTAGGTTAACAAATATACACAATTCTGGAT
>PVHP010033997.1:0-19607 GCA_004024765.1 Zapus hudsonius
TGCTCGTGGTGTAGCACATGTCCAGAAAGGAGAGGTTGGTGAGGAAGAAATACATGGGGCTGTGGAGACGGGGGTCTAACCTGGACACCAGGATGATGGCGATGTTTCCCAGCATGGCCATGGGGTACGTGACCAGGAGAACCGTGAACACGGGGAGCTGCAGCCAGGGACGGTCGGCAAAGCCCAGGAGGATGAACTCCTCAGGACGGCTGGCGTTGGTCACTGACATTCTATTCAACTTCATTCCCTACAGTAAGGAAGAGGAAAAAAATTTGCATTTCGAATAATAAAAAGAAATAATTTTGTTCTGGTGATCAATCACAGAAAGTGGGTTACAGTTCCTTGTGGTTGAAATCAGATCCTGTGTCTAAGCATGCGATTTCCCCTCGTGCTGCCAGCAACTCCGGACAGGTGCCTCCATCAGGTGGGCTCACTGCTGTGAAGCTGGGCTTCTTCCTCTGAATTACAAGGCTAATAATAACACCATCCTCCAGAGGGGCTGAGCACTGCATGAAGATCATATTGACTTTGTGTTTGAAATCCTAAAACAAGCTTCCTAAACTTCTCTGGCATAAAAATCAGCTAAAGAGCCTACTAACGTAAATCTTTCAGAGTCGCATGGAGGCCCTAGAATTAGATGGTCAGTTTCAGCAAGCGCTGCTGTGAGGCTCTGTTGGCAAAGTGACAAATGAACGACCAGGGAAGCAGTCGGGATCTAAGGAGCAGAGAGCCTGGGCTCTCTTCCGTCTTCCAAATACTTCGGTAATCATAGCCTCTCGACAGGAAATCACGACTTCAGGTTTAAACAACCATTGCTTAACTATTTGTAATTGTACAAGGAATTTCAGTATTTTCCACTTCAGTTCCTTAACTATCATTGAGGTAATTAAACTATGGCAGAAGTTTCCCATTTGTTTTTGTTGATACTTTTGCTTTCCGTAGCTATTGAGTTCAGACTTTGAGTGTTTGATATTTTCTGTGAAAGCTTAGTTAATTTTTCCATCTTGTAAGGATTTTTTAATCAAGTGGGCCCATCATACTTTATATTGATTTGGTTTTTTTAAAATAGTATATTTACTTGTTTGCAGAAGGCAGTGAGAGGTCATGCCAACCCCACCAAAGACCCTGGCAAGAGATGAACCTCTTCAGACCTATCGTTTGGACCCTAATCAATACCCTTGAGAGAGTGGCGGGATAAGCTAGAGACCTATAACCACAGTCAGCCTAGGATAGGTCAACGGGACAGATGTGTACTTCCAACACATCCCAAAGCAGAAGTACGGCGTATCTTAAGATCTCAACCATAAATCCGACTTAGAACTCACCTACCATGACTCAGGGAACTGAGCGGAAGAGGTGGCAGAACATATGTAAGAGCCATGGTGAGGGAGAATATCCAGAGACATTGCCCCCTTCAGCAACAACACACAAAGGGAGGGGGGAACTGGCTACCCATAACCCTCTAACTCACAGGTTAATCCAGGTAACCCACCGAGGAGGTTACCCAGTGTATTGGGGACAGGGAGAAGGGAAGTGGGGTACCAACACAATATTTGCCCACACAATGTATCTAATTTTGAATAATAAAGATATATATATTTAAAATAAAAAATAATATATATATATACGTGTATATATATTTACTTGTGAGGAAAGAGAGATGGGGTGGAGGGAGGGAGGGAGGGAGGGAGGAAGAATGGGTGCATCATGACCTCTTGCTGCTCTAAACAGACTCCAGATTCATTCAGCACTTTCTGCGTCTGGTTTGTTGTGGGTACTGGGGAATCAAACCCAGGCTGGCAGGCAATGCAAATAAGTGCCTTTAACCACTACACAATCTCACCAGCCCATTTTGTCTTTTTGAGACAAAGGTTTCATAAAGCCCAGACTGGCCTCCAACTCACTCTATAGCTGAGGATGTGGTTGAACACCTGGTCCTCTTGCCTCTCCAGTGCTGGGATTATAGACATGTGCCACCATGGCCAATTTATGAGATTGGAAATGTATTTGCTACCCATTGACTAAGTGGTTACAATTTTTTGTTTGGAATGCTACATAACTGCCATCAGAAGAAAGGAGAAAACCTGTTTCCATCCAGAGACTTACTTAAGTTGCCACATCATTTAGCCTTTCTATAAATATTCCTTTTCTTTTTTAAAAAAATATTTTATTTACTCATTTTCTAGCAGAGAGACACCAGGGCCACCACCTTGTGGGTCTGGCTTATGTGGGTCCTGGGGAATTGAATCAGGGGCCTTAGGCACTGGAGGCAAGTGCCTTACCCGCTGAGCCATCTCTCCAGCCTAAAATATTCCTTTTCTTAAGCTAAATGTCACGTTCACAGCAGCTAAACCCACGAGCCAGTAAAGGAAGGCAGCACCTGGGAAGGAGGAACCAGGCAGCGAAGGCTCTGCTGTTCTCCCCCAGCACAGCGGTGTTCCGTCTTTTTAAGAGGGGAGTAAAGGGGGCACCTCGGGGACAGAACTGTCAAGTGCATCCTTGGGGTAGGGACACCCGGGACACTCGTAGAGCGAGGAGACAGCGTTCACCTTCTCTTTTCATTCAGTCCTCAAAGCCGGGCTTCAAGGTGCCTTCACATGTAAGACATGCACACAAATGAATAAAGGTTTTATTTCGGTATCCATTGACTGTCAGATATAGTGTCTACTGAAACTTAAATATTTTTGAGGTTGGCTTAAGTGAGAGACTGAGAAAATATTAATTATAAAAAGAAGTCTACTTGATCCTAAAACAAGATGAAGAGACTTTTCTATGTTTAGAAAAGACTCCAGAAATTATCTCTGCTTTTCACATGTACCATGTGAAAAGTCCATATAGGTCATATGTACTATGACCTCTCTGTCTTCCAGCCTTCCTTGAAAATTAGTGATTAAGCTAAGTGTTCAGCAACAGATGTAAGTATGAAAATGTCGTGCACATACATGTATTGAAACATCACACTAAATCAATTAACATGCGCAACTAATATGTATTAATAAAATTGTGATTCCAAAACATCACTTTTAAAAATAGCATGTATGACCTTTAAAAGAAATTGCCTCTTTACTTACCTGATTTTCTTGAATAGTAGTCAGTAAAAGAGAATTACGAAGAGACCTAGTAGAATTTTCCAGACTTCTCCCCAAGGCTGGGGAGATGGCTTTGCCTGCCTGCCAGCCTGAGTTCAAAGCCCCGACACCCGTGTGAAGCTGAACTCTTGGCAGTGACAAAAGAATTCTCTCCCCCAGAATTCCTCCTACACTCACTCACTCACATAGAAATAAATTAACAAATAAATTTCTAAACGTTGAGATACGGTAGAGAAACTGTAATGCACAGATGAGTATTTAAAACCCGACTTCAAAGTTTTTCGTTTTTCAGTTGATACCAGGTGCAGAAGGCTTTTGGGAGACAATGGTAGAACATATCAAGAATACTTTCTGGGAATGTTTTTGTTGCTTTTTCTGAGACCTCTGGGGCATTGTTTTCAGAGAGGTCATTCATTAATCCTTCTCTCAGAGCTCTTGGGAAAGGTATCTCCATGGGAAATACTTCTAATATTTGATTGCTTACCTACTTACTTGAGGTAGGGAGCAAATCTCTCTTTTGATAGACTTGCTTTAAACCTATTCAGTTTTCCAACACAACACACTCTACATTAAATTTCAATAATACGTCATTAAAAGCACCAAAATAAATTGCATACAATTAGATCATAAATAGCTTGAATAAGGGATTCAAATGATTTATTTAAATTTCACTTCATTCATTCAATTATTTCTAGTCATAAAAATAGACACAAAGGGCTGAAGAGATGGCTTAGCGGCTAAGGCGTTTGCCTGCAATGCAGAAGGACCAGAGTTCGATTCCCCAGTGCCCATATACAGCCAGATGCACAGGAGGGCGCATGTGTCTGGAGTTCATTTGCAGTGGCTTGGAGGCCCTGGTGCGCCTATATTCTCTGTCTACCTCTCTCTCTCTCTCCCTCTCTCTCTCTCAAATAAATAAATAAAATATTTAAAAAAAAATAGACACAAAAATGAATCACATAGAAAAAAAACCAGTGATCTTGATGCTAGAGAGATGGCTCAACAGTTAAGGCACTTGCCTATAAAGCAGAGGAATTCCCCAGAACACACTGTAAAACCAGATGCACAAGGTGGTGTCTGGAGTTTGTTTGCAGTGGTTAGAGACCCTGGCACACACTAATTCTCTCTCTCTCTCTCTCTCTCTCTCTCTCTCTCTCTCTCTCTCGTAAATTTGAGAACTCCACTTTGTGCTTGTATCTTTTTAAATATTTTATTTATTCATTTTTAAGCAGAGATAGAGATCGAGAGAGAGAGAGAGAGAGAGAGAGAGAGAGAGAGAGAGAGCGCACCAGGGCCACCACCTTGTGGGTCTGGCTTATGTGGGTCCTGGGGAATTGAACCCAGGGCCTTAGGCACTGGAGGCAAGTGCCTTAACTGCTGAGCCATCTCTCCTGCCCCTGTGCTTGTGTCTTTACTTGAGTACTGAGAAATTGAACTCAGACCCTTCTGCTTTACAGGCAAGCACCTTAACCTCTGAGCCATTTCTCCAACCCTAAAATATTTTTTAAAAAAATAAAAAAGGTAATCTTTCTAGTGAGAAATATTCATATGATATTTAAAAACTTCAAAATGTTAATATTGGGCTGGGCGTAGTGGCTCACACCTTTAATCCCAGCACTTAGGAGGCAGAAAAATAGGAGGATCGTCATAAGTTCAAGGCCACCCTGAGACTACATAGTGAGTTCCAGGTCAGCCCAGCCTAGATCAAGACCCTACCTCTACCTTGACAAAAAAAAAAGTTAATACTGGACAGCATGCTCTGTAGTTCCAGCACTTGGAAAGCTAAGGCAGACAGATCACCATGAGTTCAAGGCCTGCCTGCTTTACATAGTGAGTTCAGGACTGCCTGTGCTAGAGAATGAGATCACATCTCAAAAACAAAAGAAAAAAAGTTTTTAATGTTTTATAACAAAAAGATAAACCAGTGTGGTGGCACACATCTTTAGTTCCAGCACTCGGGAGGCAGAGGCAGGAGGATCGCTGTGAGTTTGAGGCCACCCTGAGACTATGCAGTGAATTCCAGGGCAGTCTGGTAGAGCAAGCCTCTATCTTTGGGGAAAAAAAAGATTAAATGACTCTCCACACAGATACACTATAGATAGTATTCATATATCTGACATGGAGTTAACATCCACAATATAGAGAACATACAGAAACTCAATAGCATAACAACAAATAACCTCATTAAATAAAAGCCAATCGGCATAGATAGATGATCCCAAAGAAACCTGTACATGTGTCCACAGGTATAGGAGACATGGTCAACATTACTGTTAGATCAAAACCACAATGAGGGGCTGGAGAGATGGCTCAGCGGTTGAGGCACTTGCCTCTAGTGCCCAAGGCCCTGGGTTCAATTCTCAAGTACCCACATAAGCCAGACCCACAAAGTGGTGGCTCCGGTTCTCTCTCTCTTTCCCTCTCTCTCTGCTTGAAAATGAATAAATAAAATATATTTTTTTTTAAAAAAACCACAATGAGATATTACCTCACTCCAGTTAGAATGGCTATTATAAAAAACTAAAGTCAACGAGTTGTATACATTGTTGATGGGAATGTAATGAACACAGTCGTGATAGAAGCATATGAAGGTCGTTCAAGAAAATAAGTACTTTTATCATCAGTTATCCTATTGAGTATATATATCCAAAGGAAATGGAAGAGACCACTTAAAGCCCTTCTTTATGGCAGCACTAGACACAATAATCAAGAAGATACATGTAGATACATAATGGAATACTACCTAGCAATATAAAGAATGGAAGAGTTTCATTTTCAGCAACGTGGATCAGCCCAGAGGACCTTATGTTAATTATGTAAGTTAGACACAGAGAGGAAGCTACTGAGTGATCTCACGCGATCTAAAGCTAATCTAAAATTGATATGATAGACTTTATGAGAATAAAAGTGGTGATGGATACAAAAATGAATCACATAGAAAAAAAGCCAGTGATCTTGGTGCTGGAGAGATGGCTCAGCAGTTAAGGCACTTGCCTATAAAGCAGAGGGATTCCCCAGTACACACATAAAACCAGGTTAGTGACCATGGGCCTGGGAATGTAGAAAAGCGGATCACTGAGGACTAAGTTGTAGTTAGAAGTAGGAAGCTTTGGTGTCCTAGTGCAGTAAAGTGACTATGGATACAATTATGTACTATATGTTTCAAAAAACTGGAAGAAATTATGTCATTCCGTGGCTTAGTTGGGGAGTTGCAGCGTGCATCAACTCCCTGTTCGTCCACGGAGCTGGGTGAACAGCCAAAAAAAATGTTAATAATGCAATTTGGAAAGTCCTGATGGCTCTCCAAGGGGGAATTTTGGGACTTGAGAGCACAGTTGCTTCTCTAGCACTGGTGGTGTTCACTTAGGATGAGTCCTGGTCATGCACTGTTGGCTTTTCCCCCTTGTTGGGAAGCTGGGAGGATGGCCCCAAGTAGACTCTCCTGTATTTGACTGTACACTGATTTGTTTCTGGTTCTCCTTGTCTTTCTTGTTCAGAAAGACAGGTGACACTCAGAGACGCAGTGTAAAACACCTTAGGATTGTCCCCTCGCCTCTTGTGGCCTTGTGACATGGGAGTAGAGGCCAAAATATTAGCCTATTTGCCCTGTGATGTCAATTGTCTTTGGCTGTTATAGCGATAGTTAAGACACTTAGGAAGCAAGTTATGTCAGTGACAGGGGTAAAGACTTATCTCATTTTGGAGTTGGCTAGCATCTGAAAAGCAGCCTGAGATCTTTAACAGGTTCACAGGTGTAGAGGTTAGTCTCTGGATCTGGCTCCTGCGGGTCCCAAGGGAGGTGTGCCACCTTTTGACTCTGGAAGTCATCAGATCAGAAACAATCAAACAAGATAGCATCCATGTTTGAAAAGATATCAATTACCCAGGAGAGTTTGGGAACTCAAATTGTAGAGGCTGAAATAATTTTCCTCAGATGTGGATCATGGTCTGAGCTTGAGGCTGTATCCTGGAGTAGAGAATATGTCTTAAAGAGTTAGTTTATTTAGAGGCAATTGACTTGAAGTATCCAACATAAGACAATTGTTAAAATAACATCTTAGAGGGCTGGAGAGATTGCTCAGTGGTTAAGGCACTTGCCTCCAGTGCCTAAGGCCCCTGGTTCAATTCCCCAGGACCCACATAAGCCAGAGCCACAAGGTGGTGGCCCTGGTGCTCTCTCTTTCTCTATCTCTGTCTCTCTCTGCTTGAAAAATGAATAAATAAAATATTTTTAAAAATAAAATCTTAGATGAGACTCTGTGATTACCCACAATAAAGCAGAGTCTGGACATTGTTGAATTAGAACAGCTGAGTTTTAATATAACCCTCGGTGAATCTGTTTTTGAAAGAGAAAGTATGTGACAACCAGTGTTAGTTTAAATTTAGGCACTAATTAACCTGATATATAGTAGAGATCCTTATAAACATAAGACAATTTTATGTTTTATCCATGATAGAAATTTTACAAAAGCTTAACTAAGTTATCCCAACATATTTTATCTAACAGGAGGATAGAAGCCACAATGGCTGAAATTAACCCTTTAAGTTATAAGTCTAATGATGACCATTTGATAGCATTAGCATGAACAAATAAAAACCATTTTTATTTTATTTTTTTTAGTTGTCCATAATGAGTTACATTATTTAATGGGCAAACAATAAGTTGTTACCCCCAGTTCCCCAATGCTTCTCTTCCCCATCCCCAATCAGCTGGATATCCTCCTCCATGGGCAATCTGGATCAGTCCTTGGGGCAGGGAATCATGGAGAGCCTAGTATTAACCCGGTTCTCCTGGCCCAAGTATGTTGTTACTCAGGCCTTGGAACTATGGCTCTATTGCTTTCTTCCTTTAAGGGGAATATATATTATTTTAACTCTAGGGATGTAAGGCATGGTTAACACATCTAGTATCTACAATTTCCTCTTATCCCCATTATTTAGAGCCACTGTTGAGACATGAATTGAAAAGGGAAGTAGCCATAGAAGGGAGAAAAAGATTGATATCAGGTGTTTTAAAAAACTCAATCATCTGATTTTCTTAAGAACGGCTCTATATTCTAAACACACCTAATGATTGAACCTGTTTAAATATCCTTTTTTCTTAAACCATGGGTTGATTAATTTAGCTAGGAATAGAGTTAGGAGTCAGTCAACCACAAACTAAGCAGAGTGATCAGGTCCAGTGACAGCAGTGGTCAGTTTAGATAGTTTCACAAGCAAAAGAATAGTTGTACTCTGTTTTATAAAAAGTTAGGCTAGAGAATCATTTAGTACTTAAAGCTGACTTGTGGTGGTCACTCTTTTTCTAAAGCTTGCTGTGACCAGTCTTTTTGAAAAAACCCAAAATTAGTTTTCTTACTAAAAGATACCAAGCAAATATCTTTAGCGATTATTATATATAGCATAGAAATTTGTAATTGGAGCCTTTACCAAAATTTAGGAGTAGATCCTTTTCTTCCTAAGAATGCCAAATGAGTATAACCATTATTAAGTAACTCTAACCATTGAACAGCCTGATTGTTCAGACTTATAAGTAAAACACATTTTAGGGGTATTTCCCCCTCTTTTTATTTATAAGCAAGCAGAAAACATATAGCATTTATAGTAGTCAATGTCTCTAACCGTTGAGCAATAGATGAAAAAACTTATGTATTTTTCCTTTTTGACTCAATTTACCCATATAATCATGGACTTTAGCACCATAAAGAAGATATAAATCTCCTTGTGTTGTTATTTCCCCTACATTTGTCATGAACCAGAGGGCTAGTCTGGTTTATGAGGAAGCTTCGGGAAATATGTCTGCTTCTGGGTCTGTCCCCAGAAGAGCTCTGTTTTGGAAGCAGAATCAGGCTGAGCACATTGACATGTGTCTATTTTATTGTTTAGCCCATGAGAACTAGCACCTGTAGTTGGCTTTTATAGAAAAATAGGCATGTAATCCACATTTGCCTATAGAACTTAGTTTTTCATCCTTTACAGAATTAAGAGAAATTATGCCAAATTGACTTAACTTTTATCTAATAATAGAAAACATGTATTCTAATATTAGTAGAATTAGAAATTTCTTTGTATGTAACACCTCTATGAATGTAATTTTAAGAAAACTGACAAACCATATGTGGTAGTTTGAATAATGTCCCCCAAAAGAATTAAGGATTTATTAAAATTATTGTCTCCAGGCTTCTGGCTAGAGGAAATATTACTTTGGCCTAGCCTCCTGGGGACTGACCCTTTTTAATTTGGATATAAAATACTAAGGATAGATAGGCAAAAGAAGAGCCGGAACCCTGACCTGGAGTTTTGCATTTTGTGAATCAGTGTGTGTTTGCTTGGTGCTGGTGCTGGGCATCTGTCTCTGTCTCTGCTTGCTTCTGTGAAAGGGGGCCAGCTTTCCCTTAACTTCTTTCCCTGGATCTGTTTAATAAATTTTCCTCCCCAAATCGTGCGTGGTTTGGAGATTCATATAATACTTATCAGCATATATTTATAGATTTTATAATCTATGGATATGATATCTCCTGTTAATAATTTTATGATGTATAGGTAAAACATAATGATCTCTGAGACAAGCCATATTTAATACATTTACCATATCTGAGAATGATCTGTTACCTTTAAAACCTTTGAATAGATCTGACAAATCACCCTTGGTAGAATTTTCAAAACTGACCGAGGTTAACCTGAGAAAACAAAAGTCTGTATCATAGTTAAAATCTGAACATTGTACAATTAGAGAAGTGTCCTTGAATAACTCAGAAGGGGGTCTTTTTGGTGGCTATGGTTTCTCTGATTAAGGAATAAAATTGGTTAACCTGATGTATTGTGTAGAAAAATCCACAAGGTGGCGCTGTCGCCTTTTAGGTCCATGTGGCTGTCACCATCTTGGGTGGGTCCTCATCCTGGGTTGGTTGGCCATCTTGGTTGTGGTCCAGAGGGGAGGAGGCACAAGTGGCTTACCACCATTTTAGGTTACCATGGAAACTGCCTTTTGTTCCCCACAAAAATAAAAATCAGAATGGGCCATGCGGCCCTGGGTCCCTCAGCCAGTGCTGGGTGCCCTCAGCCAACAGACTATGGCCCCGCAGCATTGGCGTCCCCAGGACATCTGCCAAGGGCCATTTCATTCAGTAAGAGCAG
Organism: Zapus hudsonius; assembly: GCA_004024765.1. Taxonomy (NCBI): domain Eukaryota; kingdom Metazoa; phylum Chordata; class Mammalia; order Rodentia; family Dipodidae; genus Zapus; species Zapus hudsonius. The sequence goes on from PVHP010033997.1 coordinate 10,227, forward strand.
AGAGAGAAAGATCAGGGAAGTGTCCAGCGGTGGCTGAATCTCCCTCCCACACACACACACATGGCTTGGCACGGGAATAGTGCGGGAAATGAGGCATTCAGGAGATCTATTCCCAATGCCGCTTTTGGGGACCCATGTCTGATTGAGGCTCTGCCGTGGACCGTGGACCGTGTGAGGCTGGCAGTGGCCCTGAACACATCTGGCCAGGTCTTCCCAAAGTTGGGCCTCCAGGGAATGTAGTCCAGACCGACAGCCAACAAGCACCACAAGGGAAGAGTTGAAAAGAACTCTGAAGAAAGAGAATTTCCATCCTCTTAAGATTCAAAAATAGAATAAACGTAGAAATAAAAAAAAAGATTCTTAGATCTCGGTGGGACCTCCAATTCTGTAGTGGGGATTTTGACACAGCCGTATCTGGGATTTTTACCACTGTATTTCCCCCTGAGTTCGTGTCCTCTAATGCCAAAAGAATTTAGACACTTTGGACAGAATTACTTTTCTTATCACACGTTTATTCTAGGTTAAAATCAGTTACGGGAAGGGAGAATTGGATAGGGAAGTAGCCCAGTCACCACGTGGTCTATGAGGTTCATAAATCATCATCAAAGTGCACAGAATCACCCAAAAAGGGGAGACAAAAGGAAATAGCATACATGTTAAAGAGAAAATTCCCTTCTTCCCCTTCTCTGATCCTGGTACCAAGATCAGAGAGTGGAAAGAGCTCAACTCACCGCCCGGTACCGCGGGCCTCAAGTCCAGCAATCCAAACAGGAGAAAAAGCAGCAGCCCCAAGTTCAAGTCAGGACTTTTAAGGAGGCAAGGCTCCGGCCTGGGAGTGTCCTTGATAGCGTGACATGAGGTCACTGTGTGAGGCCATGCCCTCTCTATCTGTGGGAGGGGTCTTCCTCCTAATCCCTCTCAGATAGAAGGTCCCAAACCTAGGAAAAACTTTATCTGTAAAGTCCATATCACACCAAAAAAGCCTTCCACTCTGGACATGACTTCAGACTTGGAGAAGTCTGTCCACTCGTTACTGAATAAAGGCAATCCTTGTCTGAGTGAGCTCGGAATCCGGTGTACCTTCTGTCTCAGTTTCCTTACATTACTCCCTTCCTTTAAAATATCTAAAAGTTATGCAGTTGTAATTATTGACACACAATTCAAAGTTAAGGCATTCTTTTGTGAATTGTGTACAGCATAAAAATGTGTAAAAATTCCAATAAAGCAAACTGGAGGGTTTCAGAACTATTTGTCACATTAATGAAAAATAGAGTAATTGTTGCTGTTTCCACGATGTGTTGCGAAAGGAAATAATATTAACATTTAAAGATGAAGGAGTACAGGTAAATTTAAGGGTTAAATGATTGTAGAATTTTGTGTGATTCATAGAGCACGTGCCCCTGAGTCCTGCTCTGTAACTTGCTCTTTAGTGAGGTGAACATGGTACGCTGTATCTCGGTGCTCCTCAGCATATGCAAGGCCATTGTTTTGGATTTGAGCAGCTCACTCTCAGGGGGGTGTGATGCTAACAACACTTTCTCCATGTGTGCCGAGCCATCCACAAGCCTGGGCACTGAAGGCTGGGATTAGCCAGCACTGAGAGCTCCCCTCTACCCATGATCCCCATCTGGATAGGGCAAAGGGATCCTAGCCATGTGCTTCGTAACATCATGTATTGTGTAAGGAAAATATATATGTATACTGAGAGGGGGGAGAGAGAGTGAAATGGCATATTGTAGGGGCAGGGGTTAGGGTGAGGCATCTCATATGTGTGGGGGCAGGGTTAGGGTGAAGCGTCTCATGTGTTTCTTGCTCTTTACTGAGTTTGGAAACACTGGGGGAAAAGAGTGCAGCTATTGTGTGTCATCCCAGCAGAAGGGATGCCAAGGAAGAGACAAACTCTAAGGGAAAGACAGAATGACCTTGGAAGGTCAATGGCCCTAGAAAGTAAGGGAATGTTCCAGATGGAAGGGGCCTGTTGAAAAGACACAGGAGCAGCCGGGCGTGGTGGTGCACACCTTTAATCCCAGCAGCACTTGGTAGGCAGAGGTAGGAGGATCACCATGAGTTCAAGGCCAGCCTGAGACTACATAGTGAATTCCAGGTCAGCCTGGGCTAGAGTGAGACCCTACCTCGAAAAACAACAACAACAAAAAATCTTGAAAAGACACAGGAACTAAGTTAGAGAAACTCCTAATGAACAAAGCTTCACTGATTTGAGCAATCCAACAAATAATGATAGCATTTAGTTATAACCCACAAATAAAATGAATATTCATGAGTCTAAATTTACATAACAACGTGGAAAGGAATGGGAGAAATCTACAGTTAATGGCAGACTAACGTCACAGTAATAATTGTTGCAGACAAGATTCACTAAGATGCTAAAATCCAAGCATGAACGAGCCAGAAATTTTCCATAGTTTCAACATGCTTCTGCTGCTTTGTTAATTACAAAAGAAACTATATTTAAAAACCATTGCGGAGACTGAAGATAGGAACTCAGACAAGTGATGAACTAAGTTCCCAGCATCATTCATGCAGTCCGTGAGCTCCAGCTACAAAGAGAATGCACTAGATAAACCCAAACGAGGAGGTGGTCTGGGTGCCTAGTGGACCCATGCTGCTGGTGAGGTCTTACTCCTTCCCCTCAACCCTACCTGCATGTCCTCTGGGGCACCTAGTGGAGTCACTGCCGAGGGCGAATTCCCCGTCCCTCAAAGCCCTCCCCTAACTCCACCCAGGACCCTCGGTCTTCCCACCAGGTTAGTAAAGCCACTCCCCTGAAAGTGAGTTCTCTATTCCTGGTACACTTGTCCAAAGGGCCACCTATTTTCATTCACTGTGAGAGGGCAGCCCCACCCTTCCCCAGGAAGCCTTGTGTAAACCCATAATCCCACCATTCAGGGCTTCTCCCTCCCTGCATCTGTGGGCATGCCAACCCCACGTCTCAGCTCACGCCCCTCCTTCACCCTTATTTCTACCTGCAGCCCAGCATCCTCCGCAGGAAATGGCAAGTCCCAGCATAAAACAAGTGAGACAGGGCTGGCGGAGATGGTCTTCCAAGCTAACAACCTGCGTTCGATTCTGCCAGTGAATTGGAAGCTCATGACCTCCCCCTCCCCGACAATATAAGTCTATTGGGAAGGTCCTTGGTTCCCCACCAGAACTAGATGGTAAGACCCTACTGCTGGACATCACAGGCTGCGGTTGCTGGACACTGCCTCCCTGCCTCACAGTCTAGAAAGTTTAAGGTTCTGTGTAGGCTCATGTGGGGGAAAGTCATCAACAGTCTTAGTGGCAGTGAATCCTGCCAGCCACACAACCACTCAGGCTAGAACAGTGGAAGCCAACTGCTCTCGGATTGGATATGAGGCCACTGTGTGGACGGGAGGCTCACAGGCCCCTGGGGTGGGGCTGGGGGAGAGACTATGCTTTGGCCGGAGAGGTGCATGCTCATGGCAGAGGTTTGTGCTGGGCTCACATTTAGTTAGATGAGCAAGGGGATGGGGGGATGTGACACTGGACAAGCCAGGACTCAGGATCGCTGCCGAAAGAATATTAGTGTATTCTCCTCTTGGGGGTGGCTGTGGACCCTGAGGAGATTGACAGCGGGATGCTCTTGAGAGCTAAGCGCCACATGAGACGTGTCTATCACAGCAGAAGGGAGGAAAGAATGTAAGAGCCACAGGGTCGGCACACTCTCCTGTGGGCATGAAGTAGAGATGGAGGAGGAAGAGGACAATAAAAAGAGAGGGAGAAGGTTCCGTGGTTAAGGGCGCTTCCCGTGCAGCCTAAGGACCTGAGATCATCCAGGACGGAACCCAGAACCCACCTAAGAGCCGTACAGGGCCATGCACTCCCGTAGCCCCAGTGGAGAACAGAGACCTGGGACTCACTGGAGTCTCTGAAAACAGTGAACTTAACACAGCTGCGGCTCTGGTGACCTCCAAGGAAGGACAGGAGGACTTGGAGGAGAGAGGAACGCAGAGGAACTCCCAGCACCGAGCCAAAATCAGCATTCGGGCCAGTCCGTTTCGGGCCAGTCCGTGTTAGTATCCTATGTCTCTGCCTAGCTCTTCCTGCCCTACAGCGATCCCTGCTCTCCATCTTTGTTCTGCTCAAAGTCAATGGAGCCGGCCAGCCTGGTAACCCACGCCTTTTCTCCCCCTCCTTCTCTCTCTCTTCTGGTTTTCTTTGTCCCAAAGAACATAGACTGAGAAGCAGGATGTGTGTGGCTCAGTCTCCTGAGCAATGACGGTATTCTATGCTGTCTGGGTGAATATTTTAAGCACTATGACGGGAGGTATTGTATATTCCAAGTGTCCGGATGAATAAGTCCTAGAGCTCCGTCCACAGCACTGTGACTGTGGGTATAACAGCACATGGTACATTCCAAAGTTGCTGAACACAGTAGGCTTCATAATGAATGTATGAAGCATTTTACAGTGCGTTCATTATTCAAAACATGAATATACACAGGCCTTGTAAACTAAAAATAAGGTGCTATAAAGTGGCATCCAGAAGGACACAGGACATTTCATAGTCAGAATTAATAGAGTGAGTTACATAAAAAATATAACCCTGTGGGCTGGAGAGATGGCTCAGAGGTTAAGGCACTTGCCTCCAGTGCCTAAGGCCCCAAGTTCAATTCCCCAGGACCCACATAAGCCAGACCCACAAGGTGGTGGCCCTGGTATGCGCTCTCTCTCTCTCTCTCTCTCTCTCTCTCTCTCTCTCTCTCTCTCTCTCTCTCTCTCTCTCTCTCTCTCTCTCTCTCTCTCTCTGTGACAGCAGTATGGACAATCCCAAAAGCTTGACCAAGAAACTTCTGTCTTTAACAACCAACCATTGACTTCAACTGAACCTATTTTTGGGCAAACAACTTTCTAGGGAGCATCATTAACGAGTGCATTTTTAGATCTTGTTACATTAATAATAAATTGGTAGCAATTTTATGCCAAATGAAGAAGTAACCATGTTAGGTACACGTACCCAATAAAATCACAAGTGTTTCTTAGATAACAGTCAATTTCATCATAAATACTTAAAAAGGAATATATCTCCTCTTGCATCCATAAAAATTTTCTGTTAACTGACATGTTTATGAAAATACTTTGAACATCATCAGTTATGTAAAACTGTGACATTTTCCCAACACTTATTTCATAGAAAGAAATTCATTGCACTCAATGATTATTAAGTTTAAAATCTAACCTTATAATAACATATTATTCATATCAATTATTGCACTTAGGAAATTGAATATATTATCCAGAAAATAATTTTCAATAATGGCATAGTCATTAATTTTCCAAGTGCACATTCTAACAAGATCTGATATGTGTGTGCAAGTTGCTAAAACTAACTAATGCCAGCCTGCTACGGGGAGCCCCCGGTGTCTTCTCTCAGGACCGCTTGGGGAGCTCAAGTGCCCTCACCAATCCATCCGATTGCTTCTGGAGAGATGCCTGGAGCTTTGCTTCGCTGGAGAACCTGCAGGGCAAGGTAATTAGTCCCCGGAGAGCAGGTGAGCTCCCCAGGCAGGCAGCCCTGCCCGTGGCTCACGGGAGGTTTGGGAGCTGGGCTTAGTGCTGCTTGATTCCCCTCTTCATCTCCCTGGCCCTTTGCCCACCTCGCGCCTCATACCAACAGCAGATCCGATAACTCTTCAGTCGGAAACGCTCAAGGGGTTCTCATAGGTCCTTGCATTCCCCGTGGAAAGGACTTACTGCGTCATTTTGCTTTGTTTTTACGTCTCTCCTGGAACCTTCTCACTGTGTTCCTTTGTGGCAGTGTGATTTTCCCTAGAAAACTATTTTCATTCGATCCCTCTTATTCTTTGTGGAATCGTGAGGGGTTTTGACTCTGCAGTGAGCATCAGGCTTGCAGAGCAGAGCTGATCTTGATTTCAGGAGATTTTACACTGATCCCCCCCCTGGCTTCGAACCTAGGAAGACAAGTCTACAGTTCTTACTATGAGCCTACTGACATTGTTATTTGACTTTGATGTCTTTCTATGGGGCTCATGGTTTGTGAAGTGGATCGTGTACTTGAACACTCAGCCTCACTGGGCTTGAAATTTCCCAGCCCCACCCTGCTTCCTGTCCTGTCTGTTTCCTGACTTCAGAAGCAATGTGACCAGACACTTAGAGTCACCCCACTCCCTCGCCTCCATTCCTTTTCTGCCATGATTAAATGTATCTCCTGAAACGGCAAGTCAAAATACTCTCTCGTCAGCTGCCTCTTGTACCCATGTAAGACATGCAGAAAGTGGTACAAGCCTCTGGTGTTTATTTACAGCAGCAAAAGGCCCTGGTGCCCCCCCACATATACACATACACACATGCAAATAAAAGGAAATAATTTTTAATGGAAAATTTTTACTTGATTTCTGACTGATGTATCATTATGTATATCAACACAGTGTGGTGTTTTGAGTAAAGGCTTCCCTTCATTCCTTAACTGCAAGAAGTTAGGATCTGGAGAGGTGGGTCAGCTGGTAAGGTGCTGGCTACACTAGTATGTGTTGGTATTGCTTAAGGAGGGCACGGAGGACAAAGGGTTAAGAGGGTGTTGAAGAATGAGGTCAGAAACAGCGGTGGCTAACCCGGTAGGCGTTTCCCTATCTCCACCCTCAACTCTGAGACTCCCAACCCCCCAAAAAAGCATGCCACATAGACCCAGGTTCGCACCCCAGCTGTGCCCAGAAGGTGGCAGTTCCTCTGCCCCCACCATCTGATGTGCCCAAGCTCATGTCCACATGCAAAGCAGGTATTCACAGGTTGCTGATTTCTGCCAATCTCCGTTGTCCATTTCTTTCCCTCCTCCTCAATTTCTATTTAACCCATGATGCTGCTATAATAAAATGGGATTATTTGTCATGCTTTTTCCCTGTGTCTTTGCCCGTTATTGCGCTGTAACACATGGGGAACCATGTTCCCCCTAGAAAGCCGTGCTTCCAGAACTGAACACTAAATCAGGGGGAATCGTATTCCCCAGGGGATGGCGTCCCAAGAGCTGTGATACTTCAGCAGGCTCTCAGGCCCACGGGCATGCCTCCATGGGTGCCCGGTTTTGGGTCCCCCACCGCCGCCAGAGCCATTAGAGCCGCTGCCGCTTGGAGCATGCCAGCTCCCTCCCTCCCAGCGTCCCCGCCATGAAGCATGCCTGCGCCCCGGTGCCAGCCAGCCGAGACCACGGAAAGACACACGGCCCAGCCCAGCCCACACACCTTGGGGCCAACAGCAGGAGCGCTCTCCGCTCCTTGCAGCATGAGCCCAGCATCCCACCCCACCCCATCTCCACTCTGCCTGCAGCCCAAAAAACTCCAAGACCAGCGGACCCATTTCTTTCTTTTTTTTTATTAAAACAACAGCATGGGGATCTAAGATCCCCAACATCGACAGAAATGCCACGCAGGTGTGCTGGCCTGTCTGTAACCCAAGTACTCAGAGAAAGGACTTCCCCTGGGCAGGCTGGCTATGCGGACTAGATAAGTCAGCGAGCTCGGGGTTCAAGGAAGACCCTGTCTCAATGACTGAGATGAAGAGCTACTGAGGAACGTATGCACACATCCACACATCACACACATGAACACACAAACATCTACACATCACACACATATCACACACATGCAAACACACACATTCACACATCACACGCACACACACATCACACACATGAACACACACATCTACACATCACACACATCGCACACAGGCAAACACACACATGAACACACGTACACGCACATTTATATCACACACATGAACACACATGCAAATACACACATGCACACACATTCACACATCACATGCACACACATACCACACACATGAACACACACATCTACACATCACACACAGGCAAACACACACATGAGCACACATCCACACATCACACAATACACACATGCACACACATACATTACACACATGAGCACACATGCACACACCACACATACACACATCACACACATGTGAACACACACATGTGAACACACATGCACACATCACGCACACAGCAAAAACAAGAGGTTGGAGGTGGGATAGGAGCAGGCACTTCTAGGCAAAGGTGGCACAAAGGAGCTGTTTTACTTAGGTATATAGATTTTTCCCTTTGAAAGTTAACATACTTGATGGATGACTCATATTTTATAGTACAACAATATGAAGTTGTTTCTGCCTTAATTTTTATGTTATCTTAACATTTATTTTTAAAATTAAAATTAGGAATATGTAGTCCCAAGTGTTGCTTTCACCTCCGGGGGCGCCATTAGCAACCGCAGAGGGAAAACGGTGAAGCAGTGGGAGCTGAGCAAAGGCCGGTCACTGCTCCACTACTCTGCTGTCTCAGGGTGGGTCCACAGAGCTGGGGGGCCGATGCAGGGGGGTCCGGCGAGACACAGACGTGAGCAGATGTGTATAGTGTATCCATGTGGTTCTTTATTCAATTGGGGAAGCTTACATTTATAGGAAAAAAGGGGGTTAGGGGGATGGGAAATAGGGAAGGGAAAAGGGGATTGGTTGGTTGGGGTGGTGAGTTAGCAGCCTGCACTGGGATAGGTGAGTATGGACAGCCTGAAAATACCTAATTTGGGGGACCTGAGTGGAGGGAAATACATGATTCTAGCCCCGTGGGGATGGGTACAAGGAAATTTGTCTGTTACCCATTGCCAGTCATGCTGAGATGGAAATGCTGGTTCCTGTGGCTTGCCCATGGGGGGTTGGGAGTCAGGGTTGATGGAGCTGGGAAATGCCTAGCGAATTATCGGGGTTTCACCTCACTCAGACATCCTTAACCCTTTGTTCTCCGTGCCCTCAGTAGCAGTGCCAACAAGCAGTGTCCAACACCAAAGAGTAGTTTAATAAGACCCCGATAAACGCAATGCATTTATAACCTTAAGACGTTTCCTCCAACTTATGTAATTCCTGGAACATTCTACACAAATGAGCTTGCACTAAGCTCTTCCTATTATTTATACTAATGGGAGCCATTGGGTGAGGAGTTCCCACGGGCTGTGAAACTGCTACACTGACAACCTTTCTGTGTCACGTTCGCGGGTTTGATTCAGGGAGGCTGTCTGCACGCGTGGCGACTGAAGCCTCCTCCTTATCATCATCTTCTCTGGGCAGAGACTCCCCAGTGGGACTTCTTCAGGTTTGCAAAAATTTCTAGAACAAGTGAAGAAGGCTTTCCAACCTTGAGGAAAGATTCCAAACCCTAGACAAAATGACACCATCTTGCACCAGGCCATGACCTTGTTCTGAACCCTGAGGCCACATGCCAGCCTGCAGGAAAACAAGCCTTCCTTCCTGTGGTCTGACTGTGTGCGCTGAAAACTCTGAGCCTGTGGTCTGACTGTGTGCGCTGAGAACT
>PVHP010033998.1:0-19308 GCA_004024765.1 Zapus hudsonius
CAATGAGCCACAGGCCGAAGGCTGATATCTCAGCAAGAGATGAACCACCCCAGGCCTATCGTGTAGACCCCAAGTGAAACACTTGAGACAGTGATGGAGCAAGAAAGAGACCTCTAACCACAGCCAATCAGTCATTCCAGGTTAAGTCAGTGAGACAGACTCCAACAACTTCCAACATAACTTAAAATAGAAGCACAGACTCTTAAGGGCACAACAACAACAATGAAACAGACTTAAAACTCACCCTCCATGACTCAGGGAACTGAGCAGAAGAGGGAGCAGAAAGATTCTAAGAGCCATTGTGGGAGAGATTACCCAGAGACATTACTCCCCTCAGCTACAACACATAAAAGGGGGGCACCTGGCTGCCTCCTGTGCCCTAGCCCTAGCCACATGGATTGATCCAGTATGCCACCGAGGAGGATACCCAGTGGATTGGGGATGGGGCGGGGGAGGGAAATGGCACAATATTTGCTCCATCAATGTATCTAATTTTGGGCAATAAAGATAAAATTTTTAAAAAAGCTTCAGCTTCTAAAGCCACTTTTAGTTGATAATTTCAAGATTAAGTTCTAGGAACAGGAAGTTCTCACCCTCTTTATTAAAATCAGAATTACATATAAGACTACATTTGCGCACCTGGCAAGCATGCACTCTACTACTGACTGTATTTCCAGCCCTGGACGACCTGTTGGAAGTGGGAGTCTTTTGTTTTTACTTAAAGACATGAAAGGCTGCATAGTTTGTTAAAAACAGCAAAGTAACCACTATGTCTTTTACTTTTTTTGTTTTTGTTTTGTTTTTTCAAGGTAGGGTCTGGCTTTAGCCCAGGCTGACCTGGAATTCACTATGTAGTCTCAGGGTGGCCTTGAACTCTGCCTCCCGAATGCTGGGATTTAAAGGCATGCACCACCATGCCGGGCTCTCGTACATTTTTAAAAGGTATTTACTTATTGTTTTAATGTGTGTGTGCATGTGCATGCATGTGGAGGACAGAAGACCACCTCCAGGAGCTGCCTCTCCCCTGACATCTCCAGACAGGGTCTCTCTGGTTTTCTTGTTTTGCCGCTGGGAAGCTGAGTGCCAAATGGATCTCAGGTCAGCAGGAATGCGTAGCCAACAAGCGCCTTTAAACATTGAGCCATCGCCCCAGCCCCTGAACCAGTATATCCTAATGTCTTAATTATAGAATTTGTCTTGTTAATGAATTAATAAGGCAAATAACCTCAAGTTAAGTAAAATCATGTAAAGTACCTAACAACACTTTTTCTTCCCCTCCCCTCTCCTTCCTTCCTTCCTTCCTTCCTTCCTTCCTTCCTTCCTTCCTTCCTTCCTTCCTTCCTTCCTTCTCTCCTTCCCTCCCTCCCTCCCTCCCCCTCTTCCTCCTCCTCCCCCTTCTCATCTTCTTCTTCCTCCTCTTCTTCCTTCTCCCCCCTCCTCCTCCTCCTTCTTCTTCCCCTCCCCAGGGGTCTCTAAGTTACTGAGACTGCCCATGAATTCCACTCTTCCTGCCTTGTGCCAGGACGTGACCATTTCTTTTGGACCTTCTACTGAGTACTATGTAAACTTCTTCCATTTAATTTTTAAGCTAAAAGAAGCAGGTAGTATCACACCATTTTTGAAAAATGAAACTGAAACATAAAGTAAGTCTGGATTTGAACTCATGTCTGCTTAATTTAAGTTTCATGCTTTCCCATTTGGAAGTCTTTGCTCAGTATATACCTTCTTATGAAAAATCTAGTTTTAAAAACTTAGCAAAAAGGATTCCACTCACCTTGGGCTTCGCCATGGCAAACAGTAATTTCTCTGTCGGGCTGTCTTTTGAGTGTGTGTTGATGACCACCATGAAGTCATCTTGATACCCTCCAAAGGTCATGAGGCTCTTGTACACATAGCTGACCATCAGCCTCTTCAAAGACAAGGAAAGTCAATCTTATATGTCACTCCCAGGGAAAGATGAGAAATGGTTCCTAACATTACAATGCTCATAACGATTAATTATAACAAAGTAAAAATTATTTTCTAAAATCAAATCCATGATTGCATGTAAAAAATAGTAATTATATTAATTTTATTTAGGTATCATGTATATTTAAATATTATTTTGACCCTGGAAGAAACTCAATGAAAATTTCAAATGTTAAGAAAATAAACACCTGTATTGCAGCATATACTAGTAAATCATTGTTAGCATAACATAACATAACATAGCATAACATAACATGTTCTCTCAGATATCTCAATATATATTAGGCTGAAATTGATACTTTTAATAGTCAGAATAGCCAAATACTATACTGGCAAGTTTATATGGCTCATACTGATAGGTGGATTTGGATACATACATACACACACATACACACATTATGAATTATGAACAGTATCATGGGTATTGTGCTTTTTAAAGTTCAGACAACATTGTGAATATCTCCTTGTGACAATGAGTGTATAACATCATTAAATGACTTTATAGACAATATTTTCTTTACTCAGTCTCCCATTGCAGAGTATTTAAATCATTTATTTGTTACTACTTTAAATAATGTTTCTATACTTTATAACACACATACCTAATTATTTCTTTGGTCATAAAGCCAAACAATAAGAGCTGTTTTCAAAGTTTGGACAATTTTGGAAATTTTTCCCTAGCTCTCTTTTAGAGAGCTTATACTCATTTATATTTTCAGCACTCTGAACCTTACTGACTATGGATGAATTATTTGAAATCTCTGCACTGAGATCTGTGAAAAGTAGAATCTCCCTATTTAAAATTACATTTGCTTACTTGTGACATTAACATTTTAAAATATATTTATTGAATGTTTGTATTTCTTCTTGTGTGAATTCTTTGACTCATTGATTTATTGGTATACTCATAATTTTTTATGTCTTTTTTTCCTTTTCTCATTTTCTTTTCTTTTCTCTTCGGGTGCTGGGATCAAGCCCAGGACTGTATACATTCTAAGCATATGTTCTACCAGCAAGCTATATCCTCAGACCTGCAAACTTTTCTTATTATTTCATAAGATCTACCTATTAAGAACAGCCCCTTTTGTCATGTATGTAATAGGACATGTACTGATAGACCATTTCAACAATGTAATTAGGAATATACAGTTTATAAGCAAAGGACTCTGCATGGTAATGAGCAGCTTGTAGAATTGAGCAGATCATTCTGGCACTGGTGTCTGGGATCTGCAGCCCTCGGGGTCCTAACCCTGCTTGTAGGTTCACTGCCTGGGGTTTGGAGATCAGCTTCCTTAACAGTAAGGCCTATGTTGTTGTAGACTCTAAGTTGCTGATTGTACAAGGTCTATAATTTTTTCATTCAAGAACTGAAATGTATTTTAAAAATAAACTCAAAAAATTAAGTATTATTAGAAGAAATGGTAATTTCAATGCTAAAAGATAGTTTGGTTTCCAAAAAAATTGTAGTGATATCTGACTATTGCAGTAGGTAAGGAAATTCCACCTCATCTCTGAACTTAGCAATTGCTACCCCTCATTAAAAAAGGAAACACAAAATTTTAGAACAGGGGATGTAACTCAGGGGAGAGAACTTGCCTGGCACTTGTGGGGCCCTACATCCAACCCCAGGACGACTGGCATGTGTGGTATGATAGAAATGTTGTTTCTGATACATAAAAATAAATAAAAGAATAGCATGATTTAATTTCTCTAATTTGTTTTGCTTGACACAGGATCTAGCTATGTAACCCAGGCTGGCCTTGAACTTGTAATTCTCCTGCCTCAGTATCCTGAGTGCTAGTATTTCGGGCCTGTGCCACCATGCCACTTGAGTTCATTTTTAATTATGTGCTCTAGGTTTTAGTAGTAAGTTTAATGTAAGTAAACTGGCAAGTTATGTTATGGAAAACTATGGCAATTATGCTGCAGAAGTATAAATGTAACAACTTACATTTTTTAAACTAATATCTTTACTATGAATAATTATATACATTGTATGAGCAAATCTTGCGATAGTGTCCCCTTCCCACTGGGGTCCCTCCTCAGTGCGCATACTGGATCGGTCCCTAGGGTAGGGGGTTAGTAACTGCACCAGAGGTAGCTGGTTTTTTTTTCTTCCCCCTTTGTGTGTTGTTGTTGAGGGAAGCAATGTCTCTAGATATTCTCCCCCACCATGGCTCTTACAATCTTTCCGTCCCCTCTTCCACTCAGTTCCCTGAGTCATTGTGGGTAAGTTTTAAGTCTGCTTTATTGTTGAGATCATAAGTGTTTAAAAACTTAAATTTTGATAAAGTTTTTATTTTCTGATATCTTAATTTTTTTTTTTTGTTGTTGCTGCTTTTTTGAGATAGGCTGACCTGGAATTCATTATGTAGTCTCAGGGTGGCCTTGAATTCACTGTGATCCTCCTACCTCTGCCTTCCAAGTGCTAGGATTAAAATCTTGCCCCAGCTTTAAATATTTTTATTTCATACAAAAGACATTGTCCTCATAATTAAAAATAGTCATTTCACCTATTTATATACATTTATATATATAATGATTACTGCCTAATCATAGGATCTTAATATTTTTCTCCCACACAACAAACTATCTTACCTTGTTTTAAGAGATTAGATTTTAATAATAATTGTATCTGTAAAATGACTTCATTAGGTAATATTAGGAAGAATGTTTTCTGAGTCTTTGAGGAAAATCAGATTTCAGTATCTTTGTCTTCTATCTTCAGTACACTGAGTAATGGAAACAGAGGATTCAATTCAAAACTTTAGGGTCTAATCTTACCATTGAGTTGTATTCTAGGATGCTTAAGCCATTCTCATGTATAGCCAACCACATGAAAGTATTCCCAAGTGATGATGGAGCTACAGGCTATGAAAAAGGGAAATTATGCTATATTATAAAAACTCAGCAAAAATTACAGCAATAGTTTTCAGTTTACATGTCCCATGTAACACTTGCCATCAGTACCAATAAAATATATGATTAAAAATCTCTCTTAGGGAGGCATTGGGATTCAATAGAAAGAGTTGATAGGAGACCTGGCTCCTGTGAGCATTTGGACAAGCCACTTAATCCCTCTGAAGCTCAATTTCCTTATCTTTACTGTAAGGACACTCAAGTTTCTAACTCAGTTCTGTTTGATGAGTATAATAGTTAGCAAAGCTTTTGGGGGTTCTGTGATGACCAAAATACTATGGAAACAAAATCTACTCATCTGCTTTACAAGGTGTGTTGTGCCATTACAATGTAAAGGATTACTGTAGCAACTGTATACTTTTTCTGAATGTATATTAAAAATGCCTCAATGCATAATCACAAAAAATAGAACAAAAAACATGAAACTATGTCATCAATAGTAATGAGAAGTACTGGAATTTTTAACAATTTTTTTTATTACAAAAGCAAATTGTATTAATAAAAAGAATTTCCTGCTCATAAGACCCCATTAAAGCCTAGGAATGTGTTTGAACATTTTAACAATGATGGTTTTGTTTAGTTTACAACTGAAATTCAAACAAAAAACTACTTCTTTCAAATCTTGTGAGAGAATGTCAAGACTATATGTAAAGAAAAAAAGGATGACTCATCTTATTTGTGGGTAGTAAAACTTACCACACTTTCAAGTTTAAAAAAAAAAAAACTGCCTTACCGTACCATCTACTACTGATGGTTGGTTTTCACAAAAAGGATTAAAAAGTTTATCGTTTGGACTGGGAGTGTAGCCTGGTAGTAGAGTGCTCGCCTCGCTGACACAGGCCTTGGGTTCCATCCCCAGCATCACAAAAAACAAAAAAGGGGGTCATTCAATTCAAAGATGAATGGGTATTACAAAGTGTAGGTTCTCTCTCCCCACTATTGCTCATTCCTCTCTACCTCCCCCCCTTTCTCTCTGCGATGAGGAAGGAGAGGAGAGAGATAGAATGATATTCAGCCTTAAAAAAGGAAATTTTGGCAAATACTAAGTCATAGATGAATCTTGAAGACATTAGCCTATGTAAAACAAATAATAGGGCATGATTCTCCATATATGTGGTTCCTAGATATGATTTGAATGTCTGGCCCCATGGACTTAGGCTTCCAACTTGACTCTCCAGTGGGTGGAGCCCTACTGGGTGTGGACCTGGTGGTCTAGCCCTAAGGTGTGTGGAGAGAAGTTCGGTGCTTTGGCTGTCTGTGCTTGCTGGTACTGGTGTTTGCTGGCTGTTTTATGGTATCTCTGCTTGGATCTATGGAAGGAAGCAGCTCCTTCCACCACTGACAGTGTCTCCCTGGAATTTGTAAGCTTGAAACAAACACTTTCCTCCAGTAAGTTGCTTCTGGTCAGTTGTTTGTCCAGCAATGTGAAGCTGACTGCAGCATAGAATTGTTACCAGGAGTGGGGTCATTGCTGTGATGACTCTGATCAGGTGAATTAGTCTTTTGGAAATTGCATGCTAGAGGACTTGGTACTTTGGATTGGAGAAGCCTTATCATGGTGTGATAAGCAGAGATTGGAGGTCTATTCTGGTGAGAGTTTGAAAGTGCTAACTGCTGAAAGAATTGTCGACTGTGAAGGCTTAGCTTATGAACTTTTAAAGGCAGGGAAGAACTTTGTTGGAACTGGCTACTGGCATAAAGGCTGGCTGCATTCTTTTGTGCATGCCCAGAAAATTTGAGCAAGGTTAAATTTGAAAGTAATGGACTGGTGTGCTTGACAGAAGATATAGAACAGAAAGATGTGAGGTTTCTCACAGTAAAATTTCAAGCAAGTTTAAAGTTGCAGGCACAGAGACCAATTTCAGGTTACTGAAACTGCAACTGTAAGTTGACTACCACCATTAAGGGTGAGCCAACTGCTTTGCATTGGGACAATGGAAAAGATGTCCAAGGGTGAAATACACCCAGGGAAAGGTTCAATGAATAGGGAATGGAAATTCTTTTGAAAGGAGATAAAGAAGAATTCTGAAGCAGTAAGCTACTCTTCAAGGTTTAGATTTATCCCCCTAGATTTACAAATCTAGCTTGATGCACACCTGTTAATGGTTTTGAAAGCAGGAAAAATGTAGGGTAGTGAGTCATAAAGTGCACATGGTTCCAGTCACAGAAACAAGTTGGAATCCCTGTGCACAGTCCCAAAAAGTCCACTGTATGAAGAGAACCAGTTCTAGTAACTGGCTGCAGAAATGCAGAACTGTGAAGCAGGGTGAAGCCCCTGTATTGGAGGCCAAAAAGAGGCCACTGTATAGATTTGTGAAGATGGACCATGGTTTGTGGTGGAGACCCAAAGATGTTTTATATATATCAGGACTGTGCAGTGGCTACACAGGACAGGTTGTTTGCTTATAGCCAACCCAGCTGGAGGGGTGGAATGAGAAATTGGAAACTTTGATCACTGGTTATGGATGTTGGAATTAGAACTACAGATGTTTATCTGCTGGTTACTGTTTGCACTGGTCCAGTCTCTTGTGCCTTTTCACAATGGGAATGTTTCCTTTGCCACTATGTGTTGAAAGCAAGTAATTTGCCTTGATTTTTACAGGAATTACAACTATGAGGCAATCTCGAATCTCAGATATCTGAGACTTGGGACTTTTGAATAATGTTAAAGTTGGTGTAGACTATGGGGACCTTTGAAGATGGACTAAATACAATTTGCATTGTGAGATGATCATGAAGCCTATGGGAGCCAGGGGCAGAATGCGATGGTTTGAATGTCTGGCCCCATAGACTCAGGCTTGCAACTTGAATCTCCAATGGGCAAAGCCCTACTGAGGAGGAGGTATGTCACTGGGCATGGATGTTAGTCTAGTCTTAAGGTGTGTGGAGAGAAATTTAGTGCTTTGGTTGTTTGTGTGCTGGCTGTATTGTGGTATCTCTCTGCTTGGATACATGGAAAAGAGCCACCTCCTTATGCCATTGACCGAGTTTCCTGGAATCTGTAAGCCTGAAATAAACTCTTTCCTTCAATAAGCAGTTTCTGGCTAGGTGTTTGTAAAGCAGTGAGAAGCTGACTGCAACACTAGAGTAGATAAATTCACAGAAACGGAGAGTTCCCAGGGCCTAGGAGGAGGGAGAGAATGGAGAGTTAGTATTTACAGAGTCTAGAGTTTTGGGATGGGAAGATGAAGACATTTTCGAGATGGGCAGTGGCGATGGCTGTACTACAATGTCACTGTCATAGAGCTGGTTAGAGATGCTGAGAGTAAATTTCATGTTGTGTGCATTTTCTCACAAATACCAAAAAGGGGTATAATGAAACTAACAGAAGTACCTGCCTATTATAAAGAAACACAAATGCTGATCATGTCTTTCTTCATAATTAAGCAGTCATTATTTAGTAATAATATTTTGTATGAGACACAGAACATATCATCAGAAAATAGAAGGGTATTTAGTAGCCTTTCATATCCTGAAATTAGAACTAATTTTTTTTTTTGCAAAATGATCCTTATTTCAGATACATTTATTTTTATACAGGGTCCCATCATGTTACTATGTTGGTCTCAAACTAATGGGCTCAAGTAATTCTCCTGTCTCAGGCTCCTGGGAAGCTGGGAATATAGGTTGGCACCACCATGCCAAGCTTATTTCTTATATTAAAGAACAACAAAACTCTATACTCGATTCCCTGAAAATATATTAATCTTATATATGTTTAAGAATACTAATAGTATTGTCTTCCTGGTAACTTAGTACACAGTTTTTATCTCCAGAAGCAAAAACAATTTCATAACAAAAATATAGTCATAGAAAAAAAGCAAAAATACAGTCATAGAGTCAGAGATAGCAGATATCTTAGATGTGATTTTTCTTGTTGTTTACTACTGAGATAACAAAGCCAGCCCCAGACGATTTAACCAATTTGCCCAAAGCTGCACAGCTATTTAGCACATATTTATTAAGTGACAATTATGTTCTAGTCATTATGGTAGGTATCGCAGGAGATTGCAGCATTGCTCTCCAGGGGCATTTAATTTACTAGTGAGGATAATAGAAATACACAGAAAAAGAGAACGCAAGACAGGATGTATCTCGAGAATCAAGAGAGGCCAAAGTGGTTTAACAGGAAAAAGAGGAATGAAAGGAGTTTGGGGCTGGAGTGGTAGCTCAGGGGCAGAGCATGTGCTTGGCATCCCAGAGACCCTGGGTTCAACGCCCAGCATAAAAAAGAGGAGCAAAACCACATCAGAACAAACGATTCAGCTTTTCCCTTGGAGCAAAAGTTGGCTATTTCCCAGGGGAGGCTGTCTGCTTGCTGTTTTCCCAGCATTCTGTCCTTGCTGACACAGGGTACTTACCACAAAGTGCTTTGTTCACAGGCCTGTTGCAACACTCCAAAAGTTTGGTACCACTCATTTGAGACCATGGGTTTATGGGTCCCTGGAGTTGAGCTCAACTCGTGCCAAACAGAACTCAGTAAATACTTCCTAAATAAGCTGACCAGCGAGAGTCAGTGAATGAGCAGAGGGATGAATGAAGAGAAGGCAGCACAAGTCAGCTGCTGTTTACAGCTTCCTGATGGGCCTGAGGAGTCTGGGAATGATTCCGGATGAGAGATGTTGAGCAGAGGGAAAAGAAGGAGAAACTTTAGATCTCCTTCCCCTAGCAATTCTCATCGGGTTCTTTAAACTGTGGGGCATTTCCTCGTTTTGTTTTTTTTTATAAAGGCAAACATACCACACGGGGTTAAATCTGGTCGGTTATATACACGAAGGTTTTATTATGTCTCTCCCTCCCTTTCTTACTTTTGCAAAAAACAATTTGGCACCAAAGAAAGGCCACTTCCTGGCTACTGTCAAATAAATGCGCACACAGTCGGCAGCACTGTGTCCCCGTAGGGCCATCCATCTGGTTGAAAGTCGCTGGTAGAGCTGCCTAAAAAGATAAAGCAAAACACACACACATACACACACAAAAACAAAAACAAAAAAGCCCCACAAATACAGAACTAGAAGCAGGGTCCCCCCCCCACCCCAAGATGAAGCTCTACCAGAGCCAACGCCAGCTCCCACTGCCCATCCCTTTCTGGCATTTTCCCATCAAAGTCTCTCCTTCCATTAGAGTGTGCAAAAAGACAGCTACACAGGAAGGTCTCTGGCACTGGCACAACAGAGCCCAGTTGTTCGTAATAGAATATCTTATGAGATAAAACATATTTAATAAATACTTCATAATAACAAACCTTTTTTGGTGCACGTATAGTGCATGTGGTGTGTGTGTGTGTGTTGTGTGTATTGTGTATGTAGACACCTGCACCCTGTGTGATGTGTGTGTAGTGTATATGGTGTGTTGTGTGTATTGTGTATATAGACACCTGCGCCCCGTGTGCATGTGTGTGTTGTATGCATTTGTATACACATACCTGCACCATGTGTGCACATGTGTATAGTGTATGTGGTGTGTGTTGCATGCATTGTGTATGCAGACACATGCACCCCGTGTACATGTGTGTATGTTGAACGCATTGTGTATGCACATACCTGTACCATGTGTGTACATGTGTATGTGGTGTGTATGTTGCGTGTATTGTGTATGCAGACACCTGCACCCTGTGTGTATGGTGTGTGTGTTGCGTGCATTGTGTATACAGACACCTGCACCCCGTGTGCATGTGTGTTGTATGCATTTTGTATGCATATACCTGCACCATGTGTGCACATGTGTGTAGTGTATGTGCTGTGTGTGTTGCATGCATTGTGTATGCAGACACATGCACCCTGTGTACATGTGTGTATGTTGCACGCATTGTGTATGTACATACCTGCACCATGTGTGCACATGTGTGTAGTGTATATGGTTTGTGTGTTGCATGCATTGTGTATGCAGACACCTGCACCCTATGTGCATGTGTGTGTAGTGCATGTGGTGTGTGTGTTGTTTGCACTGTGTATGCAGACACCTGCACCCCGTGTGCACCTGTGTGGAAGCAGGAGGAGGACATCAGGTGACCTCCTCTACCACTCTTCCACCTTATTTTCCTGAGACAGAGTTTCACTGCATGTGGAACTCCCTATTCTTTGGGTAGACTAGGTGACTAGCAGGCCTCGATGGTCCTCCTGTCTCTGCTGCCCTCAGCGACTGGGTTGCAAGCATACATGGCCATACCTGGCTTTATATGTAAAGTGAGAACTGAGATCCTCATGCCTGAGTGGCAAGTGGTGTTTCCTTACCTTAGCTGTTCCTCAGTGCAGCCATCTCTGTACCTTTTAGGGTAAAATTTCTCTATGACTTGTCTGAGGGTCTGATTTGTTTTGCACTGATGGGTGACCTGCCCTGCTGGAGTAGAGAAAGGTCTTTCAAAATCTCCAATCTCCACCTGATTGGAAATCCCAAAAAAAGAGAAAATACAGGATAGTGAAAGAGTTTTAAAAATCGGTTGTGCATTGTTTAGAACATGTAAAAGACAAATATGTCATGATGGTGTTGCCGTGAAATTTATAATCATATAAATGAATTGTTATGTTTTTAGAGTTTTATTTTTATTTATTTGCAAGCAGAGGGAGACAGAGAGAAGAGAGGCAAACAGAGAGAATAGGTGCACCAGGGCCTCCAGCTGCTGCAAAAGGACTCCAGATGCATGTGCCACTCTGTGCATCTCACTTTATGTGGATACTGGGGAGTCAAACTCTGTTTGTTAGGCTCTACAGAAAAGCCCCCCAACTGTTATTTTTATTCTAAATTTCACTTGGCTTCTAACTGAAAACAGTCTATAACTTAAAACATTTCAGTTTCAAGTCTACTCTGACCTCCCTAGGTTACTGTCACTGTTTAGAAGTGTTTGTCTAAAAGAAAATGACTCTACTGTTGACTGTAGCACAGGATAATTTTTCATTGTAAGGTACTATTTTAATTGCTATCAAATAATAAATGGAAGTTAAAAATAAAAGGTGAAAAAGAATCGAAGAAATCTTGAAGCATTATTAGTTGGATTCTGAAGGGTCTCTAACAGCAAGGAATGGGGCAGGAACTATATTCTCCTGGCTTCATTCCTAGATTTTCTCTATAAAGTTACTGAAGTCAGCCCCTCATCCCATTAGCTCATCATGCCCGAGAATACAGCCCTTCCTTTCTTTTCTCTTTGATGAAAGAAAGAATGTTCATCAAGGGCCACACACAGCCATCTTCTTCCACCATTCACATGCTCATCTGCCCATCATTCTCCCAACTCACCTAACTGGGCTAGAGTGAGAACCTGCCTCAAAAAACCAAAAGAACCAAAGGAACAGCAATGACAACAACAGTAACCACGCAAGCAAACAAGAAGAACGGGCTGGAGAGATTGCTCAGTGGTTAAGGTACTTGTTTGCAAAGCCTGACAGTGCTAGTTCGGTTCCCCAGTACCCATATAAAGCCAGATGCACAAAGTGGCTCATGCATCTGGAGTTCATTTGCAGTGGCAAGAGGACCTGGCACTCTCTTTCTGTCAGCCTCTTTCTCATTGTCTCTCTCTCAAATAAATAAATTAAATATTTTTAAAAACATGAGTGATTTTCACAAAGAATCTGTGTCTTTGGAGGACTGTGCCCTAATCATTGCTAACATGGTCCTCTAGAAGGCAAACACCCCTTGACTCTACCGCAGAATGTGCCTTATAGCAGGAATGCCTTAAAATAATCTAAATTAGCTAAATTATAAGTACCCATTCTTCTAAGAACACTTAGTTGCTCATGGTAAAGCTGTGCTAGACAAGAAGAGAAGTGGGAACAGCCCCTGGGGAGGCAGCAGGGAGGGGTGCAAAGCAGACGCATCAGTAAGACATTAGAAGCCACTGAGATCAGGAGAGCAAGACGTGTGTGGAACATTATAGACCCCAGAGGTCACTTATCCCATCCAGGGAGGATTTGGGAAGGCCTCTTGTTGTGATACTGCCGACAAAAATTAAAGGACAAGATGAAGTTAGCAAGCGAATGGGCAGGGTCAGAGATGTCCCCACAGATTAGTAACATTAATAAAGTGTAAGAACAACAACGGTGCCATATGCAAGTCCGAGATTCGTGCATGGATTCATACTTTCTAGTTACTGGAACCCAACGTTCCCGGTGGGGAGTGTTCAGGGTGTGGTGGCTGTCGAGGCAGGCAGAGTTCGGATCATGAATAAACGAGGACATAGCTCCGTCTCAGGTCCTAGTGCTGTATAAACAAATGCCCAGCAAGTGACTCTATGTCAATTTCCAGATCCAGGCTCTAAGAAGATGGCAGGTCTGGATCACGGCAATGGTAGTGAGAACAGAGGAGGGTGGGCAGTGGGGAAAGTAGCTACAGTTAAACTTGGCAGGACAGGATAGCCAGTCGGGAAGCAAGACAGCAACCAGGCAGAGGGGACTGACTGCTGGATTTGAAGCTCACAGTAAGAGCAGTAGCAATAAAGTCGCAGGCTGGCCTTGAACCACAATCATTCAGTCTCAACCTCCCAAGTTCTGCAACTACCACACCAACATAAAATGTAGTCTTACTTCATTAAGGCCCTATGAATTGGTATGTGTGTTTAAAAGAAGGCCCATTTTTGTAACAATTAGGGATCAGCTCCAAGGAATTTTTTCATTAGACAGGATAAGTAAATAAAAGCGTTCAAGACTGCCAAAGCCTCACTCATTCCTGTTAGATTACTGAACAATTTCTGCACAGCTCCCTCAGCCCCACAGCATAACACTCACATTCCTTAATTAATGCAAAGCCTAGAGCCACACTTTCAAGAGGATTGAGGAAAGAGATTCCATTATGTCACCACAATTATTAACAGAGACAAACTGTAATTATAATGCCTGCAATATTCTAGGTCTTAATCATAACAAATGAAGTTAAACACTTACTAAAGTTATATTGTTTTACTGATTTAACTGCATGAAGACATTTGTATCTTATTATTCCATAGGTTATGTTACACAAAATGGAAGTTACCTGAGCTAAAAGAGCTGCCATTTCTAATGCCAGGTCCTTGTTTAGAGGGAAAAGGCCATTTATTATCTGATCATTTGTCTGATACATTAACAGCAACTTTTCTCTATCAGTCTCTCCGCGAGCTTGCATTGAGAAATACAGTCTGTTAAAAAAAAGGTGGGGGGAGTTTTTATTAAATTATACATACATGTTCCCCATGATATCTCAAATAAAACCCAGAGCCCCATATATGCTAGGCAAGCAACTGACTACTAAGCTATACAACCACCTGCCAAAGGTATTCTTTTTTTTATATTTATTGTCCATAATGAGTTACAATATTTAGTGGGCAAACAATGAGTTGTTATCCCCAATTCCCCGCTGTCCTCCCCTCCCCCCTCCACTGAATAACCTCCTCCATGGGTCGTCTGGATCAGTCCTTGTGACAGGGGACCATGGATAGCCTAGTATTCAGCCAGGTTCTCCTGGCCATGCCTCTGGATAATCTCCTCCACCACAGCTCTTACAATCTTTCCGCCCCCTCTTCCGCTCAGTTCCCTGAGTCGTGGTGGATGAGTATTAAGGCTGCTTTAAGGTTGTGAGTTTAGGGGTCTTTGTGTCGAAGATCGTTGGTTTCTGTCTCACTGGCTTATCCTGTGTTGATTGAATGTCTGTCTGCCAAAGGTATTCTTGCAAAGCAGACAGTAAAGATAAATTCAGAGGACCGAGATAAGGCTGTTTTAACATAGTACAGGATATAGACTTAGACTATATTTATTTCTATTCTACACATAAAACCCTTCTAGGCAATTATTTTCTGTGCCATCAAGTACTGTTACTGAGGAAGGACCTAAGACATGAAGTGGAATTAAACATTTACTCTGAGGAAGACACCACATGAGGAGCTCTCCATTTCAACGAGCTGTATAAGCCCAATTTTCAAAACGTAATCTCTCCTGAACATGTCAGAAACACTAATGAATAGAAAATGAAAGTTTCAATATGGAAATCACCCCCAAATCAGCACTAGATAAAGAAGCAAGGAGGGTTTTTCTGGGCAATGTGCTTCAACCTTCTGGCTACAAGCCAATGAGCAGATTTGAGAGCTTAACAATATTTATCATTATTGCTTATTGAACATGATGCACAGCTTTTGTTTGTTTTGAGATGGGTCTCTTGTTGCTGAAGCTGATCTTCGGGTTCAAACAATCTGTCTACCTCGGCCTTGTGAGTAGCTGGGAGTACAGGTGTACACCACTTATACCTGGTCATGCCATGCTTTTGTTTACCCTGGGGTTTTTCAGAAAATCAGTGAGTGGCTTTGTTTATTTATTTATTCACTGTGCTTTTTATTTGGACGTGAGACTTGGGGACTCTGGCTTCCAATCGGAACTGCGATGGATGCTCCAGGAGCTGTGACCAGCAGGTGCACAACACCAGGACACACTCAGTGCTGTCCTGACAAGCAGTGGTGAAAGACAGATATGGATGCCATAGTTCTTACTGCTGTGACTTCTAGCCTTTTCCTCCCTCCATGCTTGAGGGGAGGACACACCCTCTAGTGACAGTATCTCTCCCTGATGGACAGAGTGGATCTGACGGAACAAGGGCTCTCTGTGAAGCCCCTTCTACCTCACAATTCTGACAAAGCACAGCTGTTTCCTGAAAAAAGGCAATCATAGGTGCCATCTTTATTGACAGTTTTATACAGGCAAAAATTCGAAATTGTTAAGGTGGTAGAAGAATGGAGCTGGAAAACAGAAGTAGATTATAAATTCAAAATGATATCTGCAAGGTGATATAAAACAAAGAATATTAGGTTGAAAACGAATCCCCACTTTTTTTGGCATGCTTACATTTTTACACATAAACTTATTTTCCTCATTTGAAATTAGGCACTGATGTGGTTTGAATATAAAGCGCCCCCCCCCCAGGCTTGTGTTTGAACACTTGGGCCCCAGCTGGAGGCAGTTTGAGAAGTTTGAGAAACTTTAGACAAGTTGCTAGAGGAAACGTCACTGGAGGTGGCCCTGCCCACTTCCTATTTGTTCTCTGCTGCCTGCCTCACCATGAAACCCAAAGCCAAAATCAACCCTTTTCTCCCTTCAGCTGCTTTCCGTTAGGTATTTAGTCACAGCAAGAAGAAAAGTAACTAATTCACGAACTGTGTGCCATTTATTCCTATGATCCACCAGGACCGAGCAAAGTGTTAGCACTGGAAGGTTCTTGTAATACGCCCAGAAGGAGAAAAAGAGCCAAGTATTCAAATGGCTACAGAAAAGAACTAAGACAGGCTTCCCATCATTCCCAGCATGCCGGTGAGACGGATCCTAAGAAGGAAAAGCGAGCAATTTTCAGAAAGCAAGGACAATAATCCCAGGCATGTGTGGGTCAGGAATACAGTGTGCAGGAAGCACTGGCTAGAACCTCCACGAAGCAGCTTGGGCATCAAGAGCAATGGGAACTCACAACGATGAGCACGAAGTCTGAAACATCAAACCACAGAGCCTGTAACCCTGACTCTTGGGAAGCTCAGGCAGGAAGTTCGAGGACAGTCTGGGCTCCAGGAGACCTGTTGGAAAGAGGTGGGGAGGGGGATAGGAAAAAGAGAGAAAGGCAAAGAAAAGAGAGGGAGAGAGCAAGGGGGAGAAGGAAAGTCAGAGGGGGACAGAGACAGCGAGAGAGAGAGAGAGAGAGAGAGAGAGAGAGACAGACAGACAGACAGACAGACAGACAGACACACACACACACACACACACACACACACACACACACACACACACGAGATTGACTCTGACTTGTTTGTGGAATCTTTAAAATGTGAATATTGCTGGGAAGAAATGGAATGAGCCAGACCACCTGCCAAGAGCCTTCGACGTAGGCGCCAATGGATGCAGGTGCTCTTCTGGTCAGCTAAGGGGGCTGGAATGGCAATGTTAAACTGTGTTCCAGAAAATAACAACTACAAAGCATTACGGAAAATAATCTTTGATTTCCAAGAAGGGGGAAGGAAAAGTTGCTCCCCGCAAGGAAGGCCCCTTGCCATGTTTATTTTGTTAAAAACATGACTTTTGCAATTTCAAATATGTCGTAAGAAACCACATAAAGCTTTAATATGAGCAGAACTCAAATGCTAATATTCAAATCACTGAATATGAGAGCACGTTCAAAGCCTATTAAGTAGATCTTTAATCTCTGAATCTAAATAATTAAAAGTCTGCAACTTGCTATAAATGTAAAATTCCGTGATGAAGGAGAACCGGTATTTCAGTTGTGTTTATTACAGTTGGACTTGGCAAATGAAGGCTCGGATCGTTGGCTGCGTGACAGGTCACAGCCAGTTTCCCTCCTGACAGTATCACAAGAGATCAGGGCTCCTCTCAAAGCTACTTATACACATACACAAAGCATGGCCACATTCAGAAACACCCCGCTTTCCTTTTCAGACTTCTGTTGAACCTCTCGGTTGAGGTAGGTGTTTTCTTTCGGTTTTTGTTAAACAAAGTAGTCTTCCTTTCCTGTTCCTCGCCTCTCCCACCGTCCTTTCTAGAGGTATAGATTTAGGGCATTATTCTCATCCTAGAGCTTTGGACACCTTTATCCATTTCACTCAAACTTAAAAAATTTTGCTTCAAGGGGAGGGCAGTGGGGAATTGGGGATAACAACTCATTGTTTGCCCACTAAATGTTGTAACTCATTATGGACAATAAATTAAAAAAAAAAAAGAATAATCAAAAAAAAAATTTGCTTCAATTATAGCCATCATAACCAGAACTAGTACATATTAAGCATTCATAAGGTGTAAGCTATTAGATATTAGGAATCATCTTAGACGTGGGGATCTTTCCATTTGGCTCTAAAACAAATTGGGAATTCCTGAATTTCTGCGCAGCCATGCATGATTGGCTAGGTCCAGGGTACATCATCCACAGGAGAAGGTGGCACAAGTTTCAGCGTGGGTCTTCTCAAATCCCAGGTGTAGAATCTGTAGAGCTGCTACACCAGACTCCAGAACTTCTGATGCAGCAAGTCTGAACAAGGCCTAATAACTTCACAATTTTCAATCTTAACATATTTCCATGAAATCTTGAGGCTATTAGTCCTGGGCCCACACTTATAGAACTACTGCTTCAGCATAAAACAGAACTAAAACCATCACCTGGAAGGTCCTGCTGTTCTTTGCAATCATAAAAGGGCCACACATGAAGGATGCCATCAATGGAAGCAGGAATCCCCAAGCAGAAGTGCCTGTTACGTTACACTATTTAGACCATGTTGCTGATCTCTAAGAATCTATGTGTGTGTGTGTGTGCACGTGTGACCAGGGATCCAATCCAGAGCCTCATGCATGCCATGAAAATACTCTCCCAGATGAGCTATCTTCACAGCCCCGCTCAGAAGATATGATCTAAACCCTTGGACCCCCACACTTCGTGGTCACCTTGTTTTCAGAATTCTGGCAGGTCATACATTTCATGAGACCCTGATTAAAGAGGCTCCCGTGGTTCACAACCATCACCGATTTAGGTAGTAAAATTCATTCAAGCAGAAGGCATTCCTTGATGGCTGAGGGGGGAGAGGTGCAGTTCAAACCATGAAGACATCCATCCTTTTGATTCAGCCATTCTCCTACTGTGGAATATGTAAGTCTTCCCATAATACTTCACTATTATAAAAAATATGGAAAGAAGACACTGGGCCATATTGGAATGCTCTCTCCACTTGTGTGGGTATTTCTGAAGGATCAATTATTAGAAAAATATTGAACCACGTCAAGGACTGTTAGGCTCTGCTATACAACACCTTAACTTCTGACATTCCAACTTTTGGTCTCTGAACATCTTCCAAAAGCAGTCTTCTGAAAGAATTCAACACTATGCCAATAATTCCACCAGGCTCTTGGCCTGGTATTTTATAGATTAATTTATGAGCTATAATGTTCAAATAAAACCAGAAAAATATCTTTATTTTGGTACAGTTAATGTGAGCTAGTCGGTTCAGTACCACTTTCTGCTAATACATGGCCGAAAAGGAAATATTTTAAAAAGAAAGGAGATTGTGACCATATGCAGAAAGTGTAAGAATTCATCTGTTGAGAAGGTATGTGCTCAGCTCTACTGGCATTTTTCTCAATTCCTCAAGCAGCAGGCTGTGCAGCTTGGCTCCACAAACCCTTTGAGTGTCTTTTCAGCAACATCTTGAAGTTCCCAATCTCAGTCCCTCTCTGATGTCAGCGTAGGTATCACTTCCCCAAAGAAGCCCCCATACACCTTGGGTCCAGGTCAGGCTACTCACTCTATGCCCCCAGAGAACCTGCTGTGTGACAATGTATTTATTAAGAGGACGGAGATGTGCTTCACCATGGTCCTCCTCACTATTCTGAAAGCTCCAAAAGATCAGTAACTAGGCCTGTATATCTTTTTATTATTGTCTTACCAGAGCCTAATGTGAAATGACTGGTTTATAGATGAAGTTCAGCA
>PVHP010033999.1:0-19203 GCA_004024765.1 Zapus hudsonius
AAAATATTTAACATTATTTTATAATAATTACAAAAGTTATATAATATAATCTTAATTAAATACAAATATTAAATTCAGATTAAAGTATAGTTTCCAAATACAACTGGTTTGGGACTGAAAGAAATAGTATACTTGTGTCTTTGCGTGACTGTGTACATATGTGCGCACATAGGTCAGAGGACAGAAGGGCTGTCATTCTTTTTTTTTTATTGTTCATAATGAGTTACATTGTTTAGTGGGCCAACCATGAGTTGTTATCCCCAATTCCCCGTTGCTCCCCTTCCCCATCCCCAGTCAGCTGGATATCCTCCTCTGTGGGCCTTCTGTATCAGTCTTTGTGGTAGGGGACCATGGATAGCTCCTTCTTCAGCCTGGCTCTCACGTCTCAAGTGTGTAGTTACTGAGGGTTGCCAGGTCTCTGCTATTCTCCCCCACCACGGCTCTCACAATCTTTCCGGCCCCTCTTCCGCTCAGTTCCCTGAGTCGTGGTGGGCGAGTATTGAGGCTGCTATGGTGTTGTGAGCTTAGGGGTTTTTGTGTCGAGATTCATTGGTTTCTGGCTCACTGGCTTATCCTGAGTTGATTGAATGGCTATGGCTGGGGTTCCCTTGTTCATCCCGTCATGTCATTCTCTGCAGGGTTTCATATGGGTTGTCATTCTTTAGGTGCTGGTCATCTTTCTTGAAACCGACTCTCTCTTTATCTGGAGCTCTTAAGATGGGCTTTAAAAAGTGTTTGACCAACAAACTCCAAAACTACGTCTTCACAACCCAACTTGGAGCATTTTTATGTAGTTACTGGGAATTTAACACAGGTCTCCATGAAAAGCAATCACTCACGAACTGAACTAACTCCTCCACTCACAATAGTAACAATAGAATCCACCACAATAAAGTGTATAAATTTGGAACTATCATTTGCTTATCTCCATTTTCTCCTCAGTTTTTGTTTCCTTGCATGTGATTTCATTTATCCACATTCTTTGTCATTCTGCCAAAGGAACCTAATATTTCTGCTTTGTCTAAAGACTATATTTTATTTATTCTGTTTTATATACTTAGAAGTTTCTGATCTGAAGGAATATTGCCATTCCTCTCAGATGAGTTTTTAGTTGATACATTGAAGTACTATGTTCTGTGAGTAAAATGAAACCATGTTGCAGGAATCTTTCTGTCAAGATACACAAGCTGTTCCTGTGTATAACCACATCCACAGTAAGAGAAGCAGGCCTGTATTGGGACTATAATTATAAGAAATAAGGTTAACTAATTTTAATCTAGTAATTTCTGGATATGCGGTATTAATTTTTAACTATCTGTTTCATGCTTACAGGCTGCAATAGTGAATCTCACTATAAGAATGAAAAATGTTGAAGGTAGCAGGTGTGAGCCTCTCTCAATTTGGATTTGATTGCTACTGATAATACTTTAGAACCACAAACTGAATTTTATATCTGTATACCTTCCAGATGTAATGAAGCTAATTATTCAAAAATAATTGAGCTGACATTTCTGTGACAATACCATCAAACCTGAGTGTTACAATCTTTGAAAAGATAAGGTTGAAGTTTAAATGATTATCTTTTATTTATAGTACAACATTTTATCTGAGCCAGGAAATGACTTTGTATGATTACAGTAGATGTTAATCACATCCAAACAAGATATTAAGAACAAAATTGGAGTTTAGGGTACAGTTTTAATTAAGATGTACTTAAGAACCAAAATATTCCATTTATTTATATAGAACACAGACACAACAACCTTCTAGAACATTTGGATAACAAATGTAAGACATTCAGGGTGCCTTGTGGGTATTCTAGATATATTCAGCCATCATCTAACAAAAAGAGATGCATGATATTTATTTCTTTACTAATTTGTGCTTAATAGAATACCATATTACAGATGCTAATGATGAAAGAGAGACAAACACGGAGATAGGAAACAGATGCTTCTCCAAGTCTGGTCAGAGGGCCAATAATTAATATTATTAATATTATTAGGTGTTTACTAAAAGAAAACTTTATGAGACTTGTCAGAATATTTCAGAGGAATCTAGGATCTGAATTTTATTTAGAAAAGACTGCAGAAGGTATTTGAGAATCAAAATCTTTTTAAAGGTAATAGGTAATAGTATAAAGTTATCACATTACTCGGATGGCTAAGAAATTTAACACACTGGGTATACGTACTCATCATTTTTTAAACATAAATAAAATGGATAATCTAACAATGTAGACTTTTTAAAATCTCTTGTTTAGAGATTTGGGATATTTGGAAATCAATGAGAAAATGCATTTTATCATTGACTGATATCAAATACTATTTAAATTACATTCAACATTGTAAATGGAGTACTATAAAATATATTTTTAAAAGTATTTGTTCTATGTGTAACTTTAAGAACTTAAACAAAAATATTGTTATTTTAACCTTCAATTTTTTGTTGGTTAAGTATTTGATAACATTTCTATCACATCATTCATCACTATCTCAAATCATTTTCTTGACTCCTTAGTAAATGGTAAGACTAGAAGCCAGTAATAATTATTTCATATAAACATCCTTCAACAAAAACTTACTTAAAGACCATTTAGTCTGCTTTGTTCTTGATATCTCTGAACTCAGTGAGACCATATTTACCCTTAGGGTATTAATCTATGAGTACAAATGTTGTGCATATACTTGATAAAGCAAAGACACAATTGATAACTGAAAAAAAAATGAATTTAGCACATGTAGGTAAATACTTATGGTACAAGCCCACCCAAACTGCCTTCTAAACACAAATGCTTATGTCAATATATTAATGATACGCTCGCTCTTGTTTAGAGAAGTGTCTCTCTTTGCGTTGCAGTGACCACTGGGGTGACTCAAAGCTCACAACAATGCTAAAAAGAAGTGACAGTGGAGTGTTCAGCACTAAGATGTCTCTTTCTCACCTGCCAAGGCTCTTGGACTATTATAAAGTGGTGGCAAAAAGAAGATCCAAAGGAAAGGGAGGCCATGATTACACTGCTGTTTTCTAGAAACAAAGTGGCCTTGAAATTCGTGACCTCCCAGTGGCTGACAGACACTACCTATAAAAGCCCTGCCCGACAGGAGAAAACATAAGTGACATAAAAATGGAAGAAAGACTACATAGAAAAAAAGGAAGGAATTCAGTGAAGGGGGACGTGGAAGAGGGAAAGGAAGTGGCAGGAAGGGATTAGGATCCTGCTATGTAATCTGCATTTTTGGAACTTGCCAAGAAAAAAGTAGAAAAAAAAAACACTAGTGGTATAAATTGAGAAACAAAGTTGGTTCAAATTCACATAGAGTAGCTTAAGCCTTTATTTTAATTACCAATGGTTAAAAAAGATAAAAGAATAATGAGTTCAAGTCATTTTACATGTTTTTTATATATTTAATAAAGGCAAATAACTAATTCATAATTTCACTGTTTTGTGTTTATTATTTCTGGGTTAGACCATTTCCATATTGTATCAGAATAGGAGATGAGACCTCCTTATATCCAGTCAAGGAAGCCATAGGGAGGCCCATGTGTCTCAAGGAATTTCATTAGATCTTCATGAAATCCCTTGATTCTCAGAGTGAAGCCTCAGGGAGACTATTTAATATGGTAACTTCAAGAAAGTTACCCAGAGGAATACTTTGTACTGTAACTTTTCATAAGTTGCCAAAACTATATGTGGGTCAACTCAGTGATTAACAGTAAATTGCCTACAGTTTATACGTAAACCCAATAAACTCATTAGTGCATCAAGCTGTGCTGGGTTGGACTCCTTTATTTGATCTGTTGGTGGCCTACATAGGCTGAATAAATGTTTCTTTACATGTTTCCAAGAAAAGTCCTGTGAAAATTGAAGTTTTTGAAACTATCGCATTCCTGGCTAGGCCTCATATAGCAGCAAAGCCCTATGGGAGCCACAGGAAGACAACAATCACCAACAGCTTGAATAAACAGGGAACCATACATACTATAAAATCAACCAGCCACACAAATACACACTTGTGCAGTGGTGGCACACAGCCTCCCTGGTAAGCAACTGTTTTCTCATTGGACATGAGGCCCATTCTGTGGGAGATAACTCATTTCAGATACTGAAACCAAGTCAGAATCCCATGGTTAGGAAATTCATAGAAATCAGAGTAAAGCCCCCATTGGTCTCCGGAGAAGAAGAGTAGGCTTGGATATTAAAAAGTCTCTCAAGGGCTGGGGAGATGGCTTAGCAGTTAGCAGTTATAGTCCTTGCCTCCAATGCTTATGGATACAGGTTTGATTCCCCAGTACCCAAATAAGCCAGATGCTCCAAGCGGCACATGCATCTGGAGTTCATTTGCTATGGCTAGAGGCCTGAAGTACCCATATTCTCATTTTCTCTCTCTCTCTCTCTTTCTTTCTTTTCTCTCTGTCTGTCTGTCTCTGTCTCTCACACTCTTTTTCTGTATATCTCTGCTTGCAAATAAATAAATAAAATATTTTTTCCCTGAGGGAGTATGTGGATTTTATTAGTGATCTAACCACTTTCACATTTAAAGATTTATGTATTATCTTTCTGGTACTTTCTTGAAGATAGCAGATTCTAAGTTAGAGTACTCCTGACCTAGTTTTATTTTTTTTTTAA
Source organism: Zapus hudsonius (assembly GCA_004024765.1). Classification (NCBI taxonomy): domain Eukaryota; kingdom Metazoa; phylum Chordata; class Mammalia; order Rodentia; family Dipodidae; genus Zapus; species Zapus hudsonius. The sequence goes on from PVHP010033999.1 coordinate 4,631, forward strand.
TATTTTCAGTAACAATGGTAAAGCATAGAAGTGGGTAGCCCATTAATGTTCATTTTATTAATTCTTCCACAAAACTTCATAATACTTCCCATTTCTGACTTATATAAGAGTCAATGCAGCTTTAAATGTAACAATTTCCACAAGTCTGTTTTAGCAATTCTTGTGGAATGTCTGTTTGCTATGTTAAAAATTTGGCTTTTAAATATTTGAAATTTTACATACTTCATTGAGAGAAAGGAGCCAGCTGTGTGCTTTGTACCTGTTCACATACCATTTTCCTTATGCAAATGTGTTTATATAGCTTTTGACAAATACATATATTGACTTTTCTTAGAGATGGGATATTACAACATGCTTGTAAGCAGATGGCAATATGCAAGTAAATAGAAGGAAAAGGATGACATAGAAGAAAGAATGTAAAGCCACAGAAGTAATGACCTTGAGCAAGTGAGGTTGAGGGTGTCCAATAGAAGGACTCTGCCCAGGGGTGCAAGAATGGCTCCTGGCTGCAACAACCTGAAACTGGCTTTTTAAAAACTGTTTTTATTGGCTTAGAATTATTTATATTAACACAGTGATATTCTCAGTATCATAGGTTCTTAGATAAAGCCATGATGACATTCCCTCATATGCATTGGTTATTCTCCCCCACCCCATGACTCTTACATTCTTTCCGCCCCCTCTTCTGCAAATTTCCCTGAGTCATAGTGGGTGAGTTTAAATTTTGCATAGTTATTAGGTTTTTAAGAGTCTGTAAATTTGTATTTTGGACAATTTTTGGCACCCTTGGTGCCTCTCTCCATTGTCCTTCTCTAGGTTATCTGCCTTGCTGTGGGATTAGCTCTTTTGCTCATCATCTCACTTCCTTAGAGGTTGCATTAGGGCTCTAAATGGTGAGTTTGAGGTGAATTGTCTACTGCTTCATTGTCCCCCGTCAAATCAGGTCCCTTTGGTGGAGTTCTGTCAAATAACTGAACATGCCTCCTTTAATCCAAGCTGCTTTCATTCTGGAGAAAGAATACTTTATTGTACACATGGCAGAGAAAACGGAGAGCCAAGATACATTGATAAGAACATTGTCCACCACAAGATGTACCAGCTCTACCACATTAGCTGGGGACCAGGAGTAATTGCAGAGGAAGCAGCAACTTGAATACTGCTCTTAATGTTAGCCTGGCAATCAGCTCCAGAGCAATATTAACAGACATGGTGATCAATCAAAACTCATCAAAGCAGAAATCAGAGGCTACAGAGAACTCAACACTAAATCAGACTGCCAACAGGCCATCCATGGCTCAGAGAACATTGGGGAAGAAGGGGAGGAAAGATTATGGAGCAACAGATTTTGTGGGAATACTGCTAGGTAAGGTCAAGGGTCTACCTCGCTTCTTCACAAGGATTGACTGAGGCCTTCATGATCCCAATGTGAATAACATAATCTCACTGTGGAGGCCAGTCTGGGAAACAAGAACAGGAGAGGGGGGTATAAAAGGTATGATATATATATATATATATATATATATATATATATATATATATATATATATATATATATATATATATATATATATATATATATATATATATAAAAGGCAATCATCTTTCCCTTTTTAGTTATATAACTGAATAGGTATCTGAAACATAGTATTAGGAAATGAGACAGAAACTAAATGAAGTCAGAATTTTCACATGTTAACTTCCTTTCATTAGCCATTGGTAATCTACAGGCCTGAATCAAGATTTGGTGTATTTTGGAAAACTTTGGCCCTAAGTCCCTATGTGTTATGACAGTAGTCAATGTGCATTTGAGTATTTATACATTTAATAAATACATCTTTTGAGTCATTATCATATTTCATGGGAAACATTAACTCACCCAGTTCGTATTAAAGAACTTGCATAAAGTGAGTAACCCAAGTTCTCTTCTAATCAGTACTGTAAACTGTGATTTGTTATTTCAATTAAGAAAATAGGTAATAGCCAATTTGACATTAGGCTACTTGATATGAATGTCTTGGATAAAGTAGTTTAAAATGTTACTTTCTGTTCTTTGGCAACAATGTTACCATTAGTGCTTACGGACTCAGAATTCTCTTATTACTAATGTGAGCATATTGATTGCATGAGAAATGTGAGGTCATTTGGATAAAAGCAGTTATTTTTAGAGTTTATGAGTTTCTTCTGCCAATAAAATGACATCATTTAACTTTTTCTTTAATTTACCTCTCTGCCTCTCTCTGCCTTGATCTTCTTCATCCCTTTCTTCCTTGTATCACACACACAGGCACACACATTTACTCACTCATTGATACCTCAAATAACCTTTTATTTTTATATTATAGATTAGAAATTAAGGCATACATATAACAAATAACATTTCAAAAGTTATGCTTTTTGGTGATTAAACTGTACTTTTATATCAAGTATTACTGACTTTAATTTCCATTTTCTAATCTAAATTCTAAATATATTGGATGAACACTAAAATTAAATATAATTAGTGTATAAAAGAAATAAAGTACATAATTTCAAATATTAATTAATAACTCACTCAATAAAACTATATACAAGTTCTAAGTTAATGTTATAAAAATACATTTATTGGAGAAGGATAATGTTAAGAAAATCGTTTGGTTCAAATGATTCTCCCACAAAAACAAAGTGAAGACAATAGTTTCATAACTAAGCAGTAAACATCAATGTGATATGCATCACAGACAATTCAATAAAAAAGATAGAGAAATTGACTCTGATCCTTGTATGTAGCCAAGCAGAAAGAGCCGTTTAGTGTATGATCTCAAACAATAAGCAGCAAAGCAGCTTCCTTCATGATTTGACATGCATATTAATCATGAATTCAACAAATATCTATAGCACTCGTCTGTTAATTGGCTATATCCAAAGGGAAAATAAAGTAAACTAGATTTGATGGAAATGATTTGCTACAAAAAAAATGCAACACAAAATGTGTACTGGGCAGCTCCCGATGACACTAAAAGACTCATGACACCTGTCTCTGTCTCTGTCTCTTTCTTGCCCCAATTTTTGGATTAAAAGACATACTCTGAGATTAACCTAAATACAGGTAAGACAAAGTAAATGCCTTAACATGCCCAGCTAATATGCCAATTTTTAAACACAAATAGGATTAAAGAGTTTTCCTCTGGTATCATCTTCTAGTCTGTGTTTATTCCATCCATTGGATTAAAAGATGTAATTTCATGGCTCTAAATGTCCTCACAACTGCCCGAGGTGATACATGTGCTGTTATTAAAGTTAAATGCTATGTATATATCTTTCTAATAACTCTGTTAATGTATGTCATCTGCTTTATCCATACAGGTCAAATTCTATTCCTCTCTGTGGGGCTCTCCCTCTGCTGATATCCATATTTTCCAACAACTTTTTCATACCTCCCACCCTGTTCTTGCCCATCAGCGTATTCTCTCCAAGGAAAAATGAGCTAAACAAAAAACACAAGCCTGCATAACCTGAGCACAATACATTCAATATGTGACTGACCTTCTCCCCACTTACCACCACCCCAATGCCTCAAACTGCTTCTTTTCCACATCTCCTTCCTACCCCTTGCTAACTGCTATTCCTATAAATATCACTCTTAATCACCCTGGTCTCCATAAAAAAAACTATTCTCCACCTAGGCTCTTCTATATCCTGCTTTTTAGCCAAGGATGGACTTCCCCTTTGTCTGTTTAATTCTAGGCTTACTGATGCCAGATGCCCCTCCAAAGTTTCTATTACAGAAACCACCTGTTTCAGGGCTCCTGCTTTGCTATCGTGAGGAGGACATACAAGCCCATGCGTAAATATTTCCTCCCCCATTTATTGCTCCCCCAGATATAATTTTCCCACATATATATATATATATATATATATATATATATATATATATATATATATATATATATATATCTGATAAAGCAGCTTTCTGGCTCAGCACTCACCATCAGAGGAAAATTTTCATTCCCCTACTGGTGGGCTTTGATGTAACTCTCTCTGTAGGAGCCTTGGGAATTGCAGAAGCCAAACTGGCCCAAACCCATCACCTCACAAGAAACTTCTGAAATAAACTCAATCAGGCATGATATCAACCACCAGCAGCCTGAGTCTCTTTAGAGACACTTGACTTCTCTTGCTGAAATAATGCTCCAAAACCAGAGGACACCTGATCTCATCACTGCTGAACTTGGGGAACATGTGTTATACTTGGGGGAAAATGTTGTTTTTTTATGTCAATGAGTCTTATATTGTTAAACAAAATGTAACCCCCCACCAAAAAAAAAAAAACTTTACAAGGAGCTAATTGACCACACTGTCCCTGATACCCCTACCCCTTGGCTCTCCTACCCTTTGACTTCCTGGCTCCTCCTAATCCTTGATCCCATCCTTGCTACAGGGACCCTTCCCTCTATGAGAGATACCACTACTGCCACAACTTTGTGTCCTTTCCAACAGGAGGTCAATAAGAGACTTCATCATCCACACCCCAGCCCAACAACAGTTAGGGTGTCCACAAGAAGGCAGAAATGTGAGATGTTAGGAGAGAGACCCTACACAATGTTGCCAGGCTATCAGTCCCTACCTGTTGTGTTATTTCTACTCTTATGTATTATCCCTTAATTATACAAATTTGGATTTAAACAACAAAAACAAATTATGAGCCTTATTAAGGTCACCACCCTCCATGCCCTCAAAGCTTTGCCTGCTATAAAATAAAAAAAACCTCACCATAAAAGATAGTATATTCCCATTATAAATACAAAAAGTGAGCTGTGGAACCCTGCTGAGAGTCATGGAGGACACAGGGTTAAAGAAAAGTTGAGAATGACCTGGAACCCTGATAATCTCATCCTGAGACCAGCAGAAATACTGCTGACTCCTTCCCTCCCCAATATCCAGCTCCCTGGTGGGACCCAGCATGCCCTGATAAATCCAGGCAATTCAAGGCCTGAGTTTACTGGACTTAACATAATTCAGTTATGAGGTAAAAACAAGGGGCAGGCAACAAGAAAGTCTTTCCAGCTTATCTACGCAGCTGCCCCTGCCAGTCCTTTCATGAGACATCCACAAAGCACCCTACCCCACCAATCCCCTTACCACTTATACCCCTGCCTCTCCTTTTCCTTTTGCATAAAAGCACCCTCTCCAACCCAATAAACGAGCTGTCTGCTGCAACTGTCTCCTGGGTGGCTATGCCCATCATGCTCACTGCTGTCCCAAGATTTTGTTCACCTATCTCCACGGATAAACAGGAGTTAAGTGTGCAATGACACTCCCCAAGTAATGCATGGACCCACAGAAGGCTGTTTGACAATTTGTAAAGACATTCCCATTGAACTCAGAAATTCAAAGATAGGACCAGTGTCCTTCCTCATGGGTTCATTAGATAACATTATTCCCAAGTCTGACAAAGACGATTTTGGGTTGTAGTTGATAAGAGGTAAATTTATCTTTTAAAAAGTTTTAGTTCTATTTCAACAGGGAATAAGATGAGCTTACTAAGGGAGAGTTTCTTCCTGTATTTTCACTTACTTTATATTTATCCATTCTCTCTCTCTCTCTCTCTCTCTCTCTCTCTCTCTCTCTCGTGTGTGTGTGTGCGCATATGTGTGTTAGACAACATATCACATTTTTGGCAAACAACTAAAACAAAGGATTTAAAGGAAGCTTATAAATTTAAATTCTTACATATACTAGGTAGCAAAAATATATATAATAAATTACCTAAAATGTCTTCTATAGGTATAGGAAATGAGCAAAGGTAAACCAACACATAAATTGTAAAAATGAAAAAAATAATCTAAGAAATAATCTAAAAACTATGCAAGCCATGGGGAATAGTCACAAAGATTAAACTAACTTCTTTGTATTGATCAACAGATAGGAAAAGCCTCTAGCTAGGTAGATGAGAAGAGAAAAACAAAAACAGAAAAATGAGAAGATATTCAATAATATTATTTTCTACCCATATTGCATATATACATGTGTATGTGTGACTACATAGATAAATGTATAGATATGTATACATGTAGATATCTTATTGGAGCCATTAATATATGACAAGAGCTATAAAAACTAGTGATGAGAAAAGGATGTCACAAACTTTCTCATTCTTGTACTTTTAATTGTTTTTTAAATAGTGAAAACCTATAAATATCAATATTTACTGAACATGCACATTTTAAGAAAAATATCTTTATTATCAAAAATTAGATACATTGTATGAGAAAATCTTGTTATGGTACCTGTATTTCCATACTCTCTGTCCCCTATCCTCTGGGGACCCTCCTTGGTGCACATTCTGGATCTGTCCATGGGTTAGGGGGTTATGAATTGATAGCCATATTTTTTTTTGTTTCACTCCTTTGTGTGCTGTTGCTGAGGGGCGCACCTTCACAAGATTTGCTCATGCAAAGTATATACTTATCATCATAAAGATATTTAAAAAATCAAAAACATGGACAGTTGCCAGGATACATCCTGTCCAGGTACATCATATGTCTTAAACTTATTTAACGATAAGTATAGAAAATGAGGTAGTGTTCTGGCACCATTTCATATTTTATAAAATATGGTAGATTTCATACTTTCAGCAGAAATAAACTAAACCAATAATGAATTAGTAACATAAAATCCTAACTTTCATACAGTAAGCTCCTGAGGAAGGTGTAGGAATCAGCTATAAGAGGGGACATTGGTAAAATGGGAGAAAGCCTAACCCCAAGAAAAATAGATCAGGTCTGTACCTCTCTGTCCCAGTCATTGGTTCATTCTCACATTGAGCTATTGATCAAAGAGACACATGAGGTCCCCAAAATAAGACAGGCTATAGTCAAAGTTCTTGAATACCCACCCCAGGCCATAGATAAGAGCCTATTGCTGAAGAATCCTTAGAGTGTTGTCACATAACACCAAAAGAGATCCCACTAGATCCAGAATGGTAACCTGCTCCCAGATGGTAGCATGTGTAATGCTGGAAGGCATTACATAAGCTGCCATTGGAAATTGGTCAATGATATTTTGAGAAAGCAGAGACCACTGATATACAGTATTGGCTGATGTCATGAGAATGCTGAACACACTGCTTTATGGAAGAAACAAGCAAGTCAAGAAGTGCTCATCTGTGCAACAGTGGCGCTAAACCAAGAATGGTAATAAACAGCTAAGAGATCCACTCAGTGACATGGAACCCTTAACTGGAACTGGGAACTTACTACTTTGATAAGAGATTGCCTCTATGAAAAACGAAAGAATTTATCTAATTTTGCCAAAGAGAAGTGATGGCAAGTGACTCTTTATCTGCCATGGCAAGTTTTGCCAGCACAGGCTTTTTTCATTTCATTGTCTTAATTTGCTTCTTCTTCTTCTTTTTTTTTTTTAAATTTACTTCTTTATCACTCAACAGAAGGAAACTACCCGCGTTTCTTCCAACCTGGGAAGTATATGTTCCATTGAACTATTTAATTTATTACCCATCACATCCAGCATATTAGACATATTGGAAACAAATATAATGTCATCAAATTAGTCATTCAGGAATTCTTTATGGCATTAGTGTAGGATGACTGCAGTTGTGACTGGTGGGTATCTCCAAACTGGAAGAAAGTTCATTTCAGTATTCTTTCATTAATTATTCAATGACCTAAACTTTAAGTTATTCAGATGGGAAAAAAAAACCCTTAATTTTCCCAGTATGCTTAGATTGCCATGTGCTACAATACACAGAGGCTGTGTTCCGTCCTCCTGAGCTGCACATTCGAGGATCAGTCTATAGTTGAATGTTCTCTCCGTTCTCCCTTGTTTATTTCCACTTAAGTTCCATTTTGACTGCTAGAATCCTGAGTATATGCTTTGGCCTTTTGGAACTGCAGGAGGAATGTGGAAAGATTTGGAATCTAGGCCTAAGAGAAATCCCCCAGTGTTGTAAGTACAGCTTGAGGGAACATTCTGGTCAGAGTTGAAAGTCTTGAATATAGTAAAAACCATGGACTATGAGGTTTGTCTTAGGAGGTTAAGAACGAACTTGAAGAAAGACTCCTCTAGAGGCAGTTTGTGTGAGAGGCTGGGTGCCTTCTGCCTGCCTGGGTCCTGAGAACTTGTGCAGGGTTGCTTTGTATGGAAATGGACTGGTGTGGGCAGATGGAGATGGCGCAGATGTTGACCCCATCCATGTGTATACAGTCACTGCCATCAAATTCTCATAACCAACGTTATTTAGCTACAGTTGCCACTGTATCCTCAGTTTGCTAGCTTCCGGGACCAGACCTGAGCCAGTTAATACTATATCCTATCTTTAAGGTGGCTTTGAAATGTTTCACGTTTTATTTTTTCTGTATACTTTTTCTCTATTATTGCCTTGCAGCCAACTAACCTACAGTATACTAAACTAGCATACAGTAGATTAATAATATTCAATATGTGGTATGTTCTATACATGATATAATGGATAGATAGCAATAGATCAGAACTACAGTAGTAATAGACATCACTAAACTGCTGGGCCTTAGTGCTTCTTGCAATAATATAGCTGTTTGTTTCCCCTTGGGTGAGATAGATATGGATGGGGCTTGCATTGAAAGATAGGGGACTAATATAAGTTTTGAGAATGTGAATATTTTGTTTGATGTTTCATACAAGGGAATAAGAGCTCATGTGGATAGCAAGCCACCAAGGTATAGATTGGGTCAAAAGTTTTATTTTTATTACTTAGCATGCAAACCAACCACCTATTTTGAAGTCATCACATGTTATGTGATTCTGAACTCCTCCCTGTGTTCCATGGGAGAAGGGGCTACCACATTATTTTTCTCACTTCTGAGACTGGCATGTGAGTGCCTTCTCTACAATCACCCACTTAGACACAACTTTTAAGTATTAAGGAAATAGTCTAAATAAATGGCCAATCAAAAAAATATGTCCAATATCAGTGGTGGTGTGTAATTCGATAGGAGATACTGGGAATGAAATATTGCTATGGACTCTTTTAAAATTATCTGTTTCTGCATTATTTCTTAAATTTCACATTATCTATCTGTTTTATCCTAACAACTCTTTGAATTTTGTTCCCTGGTTTTTGTGATGATTTTACATGACTGATATGTCCTTTTAACTAAATTCTTTTTTATTCAAGTTCATTACTGTTAACTTCTCTTGTTTATAAACCATAATTCAAATTGGCATGGAGGGGAATATATTAGTTGCTGAGAAGCTAAGTGACTATTTGTAAGGGCCAAAATACTTAGATTTAGATTTCTTTTTTTAATATATATAATTCTAAATATATATATATATTATATTTATAATATATATATTATTTTAAATTATTTTAAATAATATATATATACACATATACATACATATATATATATATATATATATATATATATATATATATATATTATTTTACAAAGATCCAATATTTTTAGTTCAAGAAAACACCAGAGGAACAGGGTTCTAACAAACTCTTAACAATCCACGTGGTCCTTTGCTGTCATCAGGCTGCTTGCTTTCCCACATGCATTGTGAGCTAGGCACATGCCCAATTTTGAATTCAGGTCTTTAACCCTTCATTGGGCTTGTAATATCACCAAGGAACTCATTTCTATAGCCTACCAGCACAGACCTCCAAGAGGCCCTGTGCAAGACGGAAGACAGTCAAAAAGCTGAGGTGACAAAGAGCCAGGAAAGAAAGGAAATTAAGTGCATACAAGTGACACTGTAGGTTGACACAGCCAGGGATACAAGACACCAAGGAGCAGCCACAGCTGGTTCTGTTGGGATACTCTGGTGCCCACTCCCCCCCACCACCAGCAATCTCCCTGTCGAACTTTCTGGTGGGCTCCGGGTGATCTATATGGCTGCTTCAAGGTGCAAGAGTCTTCCTAGCCCAGGTAGCTCTGTACCTCTTCCAGGTCCATGAATTCTCTGATGTCCTGTGAAGAAGCCCAGGTGACAAGAGCCGTTCCCCCAGTGAGGTGCCAGCTTATTTGCTTTCCTCTCAGCAGTGGCACTAGGCAGGTACACATTGTTGGAGGTCAGTAGGAAGCTCTTCCTGAAGGTGGTCACTCTCTTGGCTCCTGTCCTTTGATGGACTCTCCACAGGTGATGGTCTCTGTGCTCTCAGAAATTCAGGTCTGTCCCAGTCTTCACTCCATGGCACATGCCACTGCTCCTGGTGAGTAACAAGGTTCTGTCCGGGACTGCAATAAGCAAGTTCCAGTGGGTTCGCTGCCAACCCACCAATTTCCAGTGAATTTTTATTCAACGGGGACCAAACTCTTTATTTAAAGAAAATAAAAAAAGAAGACAAACTACCCGTTGGGTATATGAAGAGCCACAATCCCAGCACTCAGAAGGCTGGGGAAAAAATACTTAATTTTGAACTCTGCAGCATGCTTGAATCAAATTAATTTTTTGAAGTTAATTTTGTTTTATAAATTATAAAAAATATATGGGATATATAGCCTGGATGATTATAACATGCAAAAATCCAAATACTCCATGTGATGGTAATTGACTTTAAAATTTTTGAGAGGTAATAATTTTATGAAAATGAGAATATTGTAATAGGAATAGTGTTATGTAGAAAAAAATCTGCATAACCCCATCCCCCTCTCTCTTTCATACACACAGGCCCTTTTGCTCATGCACACACACAGATAAGTAAAAATAAGCAAGAGTGTCGTCAGTAGACACTGTCTATTGATCTTTTGATCTTAGAATATTGAGCTTCTAGAACTGTGCAAAAAAATGTTTCTTATTTAACCCACTGTATCTATTGTACTCTATGACAACTGTTTATGCCAAAACTTAAAGTATATTCAATTCTGAGAACAAAGATGTACAAGAAGGATGGACACAGGATTATATCTACAAAGGACTACAAGGTAGATTAAAAAGAATACTTAAAGACAACATGAGGATGTAGAGAATGCTCAGTGGTTAAGGTGCTTGCCTGCAAAACCTGGGTATGATTCCCCAGTGCCCACATAAAGCCAGATGCACAAAGTGGCACATGCTTCTGGAGTTTGCAGTGGCTAGAGGCCCTGGTGTGTCCATTCTCTCTCTTTCCCTTTTCTCTTTCAAATAAATAAATATCAGAAAAAGACATCATGATGACTTTATTTCATGCATCTTGATGACTGCTCAGACATAAAACATACGAATAAAGTGAGAGCAGGAAGATTGGATCACGACAACATCAGTATTTCAAATACTTTTCCTAATTATAACAATTTCTTTGGGACTCTTTAAAAGTTATGCATATATGACTCTTCATTGTAGTTTGTGATGAATTAAACTTGGGATGGGTCCAACAATACCGATGCTTTTGTCAAAGTCCCTAGATATTCTCATGATGGAAACGGACTGAGACAATTCTAGACTAAAAATAACTGTATGTGAAATGGAGTACTAATTATCAACAGATGTTCAAATAGATAATTATGACTTAAAATATGTTTGCTTGTAATGCAACACAATCATGCTTTTGCAGAAGTTTCAAAAAGGAGATTAAACAAAAAAGCATCCCAAGTTTTAGAGCATTGTCTCTGGTTCTGCAAACTAGAGACATGTACGTTATTTTGTTATGTTGCTAGTAGGTAGATTGGACTTCAAAGTGTTGTGAGTGAGAGCTGATTGCAGTTCTAAGGAACAGTCAGACATTGCTTTCCAAATCCTGGCAAAGATTCAGTCAGAACCAGCTGCAAGAATTTAGCACTGAGCTGTGTACTCACTGATCTCTCTACCTGTTACTCTAATTACCAGACTATAAAAATTTTATCTTTATCCTACCTCCCTCTGATGCTACTGGAAATTCATAACGTAAACACAGCAGGGGATGGGAGGCTAAGGAAAGAAAGCCAGGAAAAAGAATCAGACAAGAAGGCAGAGAGAAAAGCCTGGGCCACTGTGGATCACATATGAAATCACAGCCTCTGCACCCTATGGTTCCTGTGTTCCTGTACCTACAATGATTTTGAAAGCTTGAATATGCAATCTTTTGGAGGGAAGAATTGAAAAAAAGAATAAAATGAATGTATGTTAAGTATAAGTGATATCAATATTTGAAATGATACTTAAGGCTCATAAGTGCATTTAGTCATCTCTAAGAGTTTATATTGGTTTTGGAGAGCATAATTTTGCCTGCTATTTTTTTAATATTAGGTAAAGAAAAGAGTAACATAATTTGCTTTGAATAAAACACTACTTAGAAGTCAGGCTGCTCAAATAGAGAATTTAGCGAAGCTATCTAGAAGTCAAATGTACCCTAGTCCTCTCTGGTTTCCCATTGGTATTTGACACAAAAAGCATCATCAAAAAATGTCAGTGTGCAGGGGTCTGATGTCCTCTGGACACTGAACTCATGCAGAAAGAACATAGAGCTTCTTCCCACATCAAATAGCAAAGGAAGAAGTCAGGAGATGGGTTCCTACAAGCAGCTGATTAGACTATCTTATAGATATCCGTCCTTCGTTCATTACCAGGCTATATGCCTGTCGCTGAAATCACAGGTGAGATGACATCACCTGAAAAGTTTGAAATGGTAAATGGCAGTAATAAAGAAACCCAGTAATTGCGGGGTCCCATTATTAGAAAAAAATAAATAAATATCGTTAAGCATAAAGCAAATTTCACCTATCCTAGTATATATTCATTCTAGGAATGAGGTAATATTTAAAAAAAGAACAATAGTTTTATTTGTTTGCTTAAGAGAGAGGGAGACAGAGAGACAGAGAACACCAAGGCTTCTTGATGCTGTAAAAAAGCTCCAGAAACATGTGTCACTTTTTATATTTGCTTTATATGGGTACTGGGAAACTGATCTTGAGTACGGGGGTTTGCAAGTAAGCATATTTAACCACTCTGCCATTTCCCCAGCCTTGGTGAGTAGTGCTTTCAATCCAAAAATTAACCATCACATCAATATGCTTAATTTTTTAAAAAAGAACTGCACAAATATCTTAATCACAGGTTTTTAAGAGGATATCTTTATTGATAGTAATAATTAACAGCTGTGTCTACTTACTTCTTTAACTCAAACTCCTTAAAAAAATTGAACAACTCATTTTTAATCTTATGGCTTCCAGAGTAAAACTTCTTTTTAAATGTTGCCCAAATTGTCACAGTTAATTATTTAAAAGTTTATGATAATTAATGTTTCCACACATCAACAATGATGAAATAAAATTAATCAAAATTATTTGCACCAAGTATTTGGGCCTATATTTATTTATTTACTTATATTTGCTTTTGACAGTGTGTGCATGTGGGTGTGTTTTATAAATTTTATGCAGTGAAAAGGGAAAATGTTTTAATATAGTTTTCTTCTTTTTCCTTTGAAATTATTCCATGGCCTAATAATTTCTCTTGTCAACTTTAATTTTGTAAGTTTGATTACTAAATAGTTGTCTTTGTTTAAAATGTTACTATTTCAAAATGTATGCTTAAAGAGAGTTATTCAAACAAAGAATATATTTTCAATTTGCATATAAGAAAATGCCACACAAAACAAATGCCATTTATCATTTAAACAAAGAGAAATGTAGCTCTTCTTTACTCTTATGCAACAGTTAAGAACCTGTCTCAAAGTATATATATATATATATATACATGGATCCAGGATATATATATATATATATACATGGACCCAGGATGTTGCTCAGTGACAGTGTTTCTTTAACATCCCTGGGGCTCTCTATTTTTTATGTCTTTATTATGAATAATTAGATACACTGTATGAGAAAATCCTGTGATGGTACCCCCATATCCCGCCTCTCTGTCCCCAACCAACTGGGGACCTTCCTTGGTGTGCATACTGGGTATGTCCCATGGGCTAAGGAATTATGAACTGCACCAGATGTGACCAGGTTTTACACCTCTTTGTGTATTGTTGCTGAGGGGGGCAGTGTCTCTGGATAGCCTCCCCCACCTGGGCTCTTACATTCTTTCCAGCCCTCTCTTCCACTCAGTTCCCTGAGTCATAGTGGGTGAGTTTTGAGTCTGCTTCATTGGTGAGATCTTAAGTATCTCTGGACCTTTGCCCTGGGTTGTGTTGGTTATCATTGGTGTCTGTCTCCATTGATCTTTAATGGATTATCTGACTTGCTGTGGTGATAGATATGTTATTTATTTTGCCACTTTCTCATAGGCTTCATTTGGGCCCTGGGGCAAGGATATCAGCCATCATCCAATATATGGTTGGAATTGGGTTGTCCCGGCTCTCTCACTGCCTTCTGAAAAATACAAACAGAATCTCCATTGGAGAGTGAGCTCAATATAGGTTAAACGAGAGAAACATTGCTATTTTGGTAAAATTCTAGGGACTGTAGACTCTCTGTAGCTCTCTGGTAGTGGGAATTTCCCCTTGGAGCCAGGGTTCTTTAAGGTCCATGTGCACAATTTGAGATGTATGTCATGAAAACTGGGCTGCAGAGAATGATGTTGAAACATCTGAGGAAACATGAAGTGCATACTCCCATGATACCTTGGGAAAGATTTTAGCTTTCTGTTTGGACCAGTGTTTACTTTCATTCTGCCAGCATCTACTCTAC
>PVHP010034000.1:0-18872 GCA_004024765.1 Zapus hudsonius
TTGCCAGTGTTTGGCACACCTTCCTGCCGCTGTTTGCAGTGCTGTGGCAGAGGTGATGTCCAGCCCTCTGCTCATGCCATCGTTTTCCCTGCCAGAATGGAGTCTCCCCTCGAGTCCGTAAGCCAAATAAACCCATTCCTCTACAAGCCACTTTTGTTTGGGTTCTTCCTGCGCAGCAACTAGAAAGCTGACTGCAACATAGGCCTTATGATACTATAGTAATGCTGGACAATTCTTATTATCAGAATTATTCTATAAAATAATATCTGAGAATTACCTATACTTGAACAGAAGAGGTTACTCATCCACTTTCTTTGCAACAAAGAATGAAAGCATAAGGATTTTCTGAAGTTACTGGACCATGATGATCTATTTTCAGTTTGGAATGGTCTGGCTTTGTGTTATATTTTCTATTTTAATTCTTTACTAAAGTGGGGAGGGGATTATTATGGTTTATTGTCTATAATTATAAAAACTGTCAATAAAAAGTTAAAATCAACTGAACTATGGCCAGATTACAGAAAGGATTAATAGAATTGGTAGCATTGATTGCCTTAGAGGTTTAAAATATAATTCAATTATGCATGAGTAGGAAAGAGCCAGATCCACAAGAGTCCCAAGTCAAGAAAGTAGTGAGTTAGAAGCCAGGCATGGTGGCTCATGCCTTTAATCCTAGCACTTGGGAAGAGAAGTGAAGGGGAGGGGAAATATATATATATATATATATATATATATATATATATATATAAAATGGGACCAGAGGATCTTTTTCTGGGGGACTCTCAACTTGATGTGATGTGTTTTTTTTATTGTTTGGATTTTTTTTTCCATTGGGGTCTTCACATTTTTGGTAAAATATCCAATATACTCAATGGAATAGTCAATATAGGCTCCCTTAGGGTATTTAGTGAGTGTACTCATGGTTTCCAGTTGGGTCAGGACAGCACTGCAACCAGAGGTTCTTGTGCTACAGGTGTGATGGGAATACCAGCAGATCTGGGCTGGTGGCTGGTATGTACAATGTTTCAAAGGTCAGAAATATTCTCTGGCTGTAGTCACCACTGTGTTGTACCACTTAGTGCTAAGAGGAATCCAGAGTTTCTGTATTTGTTCCTTTCCCCCCTACTGTATCCCAGCTGGGTGGATTACTGAGATTTACCTAATGCCCTCCTGGCAGTTGCCTGCCAGAGAATGATTTTGCTCCCTAGTTAGGTTTGGACTAAGTTATCCTGGGGTGCCAGAAGGTGGGGGCATTGTGTGTGTGGTTTGTATGGATATAAAAGACTTATTTCTTCAGTGATTGATCTATTTTTGGATTAAGCTGGGTTGGCATGGAATAGTGCAGATGCGGATGTTATTGAGGTTATAAGTCTGTCTGCTACTCTGTGTTATTGGCTAATACTTGTTTGGTTTGGGGCAGTGAAAATTAGGTATACAGATCCAAACAGATCACATCCCACTACAATCCTGTGTGTTGACCCATTACACTCTGGTGCCCCTTGGCACAGAAACAATGCTTGCAATCGCCTCACCAGCTTGGGGAGCACAGGTGCTGGTCACACTGATGCCCATAGGGCTTAAGTCTAAGATTCTCTCCAGCATGGGCAGGCCAACCCTACACCCACATTACCCCTCACCAATTTGTATACACAGGCCCTACACACAGTGACAACTCTAGACTCAAACTCACTAAGTACCTTTTCCACTTGGAACACCCTGCTCTCAAGCACACTATACTTTTTACTGGTCTGGAGCAGCCAGGTCCAAATATATCGGTGCCCCAGGTGCTTAATCTCTTAACCACCACTCAAATCTCTTCAACATACTGGGTGAACATGAGTTGGGACCCTGAGAGATCCTGTGATGGTTCAGGCAGCTCCACAGACCCCCTCCCCTTGGGTGGGAGGTGTCTCTAGCCAGAGCCCAAACCTAGATGCAAAAACTGATTAGTCAGGTACAGACCAATCAGCTGTCTCTCTGACTTACCTGGAGGAACTTAAAAAACTTCCATAGGAAAAAGGCCCTCTCTTCTTCCACATGAAATCCCTGGAAGAAAAAATAGGAAGAACTATCTATGATACAGGAGTAAGGAAAAACTTCCTGAACCAACCTCATATATAGCCCAGGAAGTATAACAATCACTTAACCAATGGAATCTCATCAACCTCAAAAGCTTCTGGATAGGTAAAATTAACATAGTAAAAATGGCAATCCATTCAAAAGTAATATACAGATGAGAATTAGCCATTTGTGTTTCCTCTTCTGTTTTCTGTTGAGATAAAAGTTCTTGAATACCCACCCCAGACCAAAGGTAAGACCCTATTACTGAAGAAACCACAGAAAGTCATCACACAATGCTGAGAAAGTCTGTGAGATCCAGAATGGTAACCAGCCCCCAGATGGCAGCAGGTGTAGTGCTGATAGGCGCTGTATAACCTACCAGGGGAAATTGATCAATGATATTTGAAGAAAACAGAGACCACTAATACACAATATAGACTGATGTCACAAGAATGCTGAACACACTACTTTATGATAGAGATCAGCAAGAAGTGCTTACCTATGCAATAGTGGCGCCAAAACCTAGGGTGGGGTAATCAGTGGCTTTCAAATTGACTAAGAGATTCACTTAGTGACAACGAACCCTTAACATGAATTGGGATCCAGGGTAAAATCTTATGGGGACCAAAATCCCGGCTCTAAGGGGAAATTCCCACTACCAGGGACTTACAGAAAGGTTACACGCAAATAGTATCTTGCCAAATTATCATGGGAAGATAGGTTACCTCTTGTACAATTCATAACACCCTACTCCATGGACCAGAGGAGGAAACCCATGGATTGGGGACTGGGAGGAGGGAAATGGGGGTACCATCATAAGATCTGCTTTGCTCATACAATGTATCTAAAAAAATTTTAAAAAAGAACGAGATAGCAAAATAGAAGAGGTACTACTTCTTAAGAGGATGTCATGGAAGGGGTCAAAATAGGGTAATCGATTGGAAATAAGATAAAATGATAACATTTTCATGTACTAATATTTTCAATGAAAGCATTAGAATAAAAAGAAGAAAGAAAGAAGACCTCTTTCCCTTGTGTTTGAGTTGAGCAGAGAGCATTCCACTTAGCATTGGCCTCTTTTCCTTCTGCCGGTTGATAATATGAACATTACGTCAACTCCTGTCTACTCATCTCTTCTGGCACATTTTTCTTTAATAATTGTAGTTAGTGTGAAAGAATAAAATGGGTAAAGAAAAGAAGAAGTTATACTTTTGAGCTAGAACTCAGAAAAATTGGCAGATTGCAGAGTGTGTAAGCAAGTGAAACTAGGGAGAAGCTCCTTGTGGGAAGAGGACATTATCTCTCTGGGAATAAGGATCCTCCCAGCCCTCTAACATACCTGCCAGTGAGCACTGAGCACCAGGTGAGTGAATGATATGCTTGTTCCTCCAGTGTGCAGGAAGGGTCTCATCCCTTTCTATTGTTACCAGGGAAACAAAATCAGAGTCTTTCTTTTAGCAGACTCTAAGCCTAATGTCTGCCTACCTATAACGTTTCCCCCTCCAGAATTAAGACTCTAAAATCATTCCAGCTGAACCAGGAATAGAGGGGTCTCAACTCTTTTTCGCTTTCAGGCCTTGGAGAAGGATCAAAGGAAAATCAAGTAGATGGAGTTAGACGGTTGTAGGACTGCCTGAGGGTGGATTGACTGAAAATGAGAAGAGACACAATTATAAATGGTTTAGAGACTAAGAGTTCAGCTGGGAGAAGCCCAAGAGCATTTTGATCTATGGTCTCCTGAGTCCGTGACTGACCTGCAAAAGAAGGATACCTGGCTCTTGATCTCCAGCACCATTAGTGGGCATTCTGGGAGTATTAGGTCCCATGTATCCTTCCACCATCAATGACGAAATAGTCACAGGTTCAATCTTGTGCAAGAAACCACAGTTTCTGTGAATTTCTGGTGTAATGACTATATCATTTCCAGTAAAAAGTGTTTCACAGAAATTCAAATGTGACACAAAATATTAATAATGGTAATATTAGAACACTGATATGTGTTGAATAATCGCATTATGGCAATAAATAAAAAGGAAAATATTGCTAAATCTATCTTTTAAGGTTCACAATTTGTTATTTTGGGTTTTTTTGAGCTGGTATGAATGAAATTGAGTGTATTTGCTTTTGACGAATGACTTTTTAAATATTTTAACTATATGAGTTTGAACCTGAATGTGCTTTACATAAATATACATGGTATGTGCATCTACTCTTGGATTTTTCTCCTTTTACAAGATATTTCTAGAAAGAAAAGAGTAAATTTAGAAATTATGGTTTTCAAAACTTCATTTTGAGAATGCACTTTGCAGACCAGACTCTTAGCATGTGCAAAGGTAGGATTATTGCTTAATAAAACTGAGCTTGTGCCAATTGCTGAAGAATGTGCTATGGCAGGATGAAGGGCCTCCTTGTTTCCATCAGAAAAAGAAATGCTGCTCACATCCTCCAACATGTTTACAGTGGAAATTGAAATTCTACACGTTTCTGGGTTTTACAGAGAAAGTGTTACAAGAAACAGTCCTGCCTTTCGAAACATAACATTTCACTGCCTGCCAGGTTAAACCACATTTTTGGACAATAGTTCAATTAAATAAACACTTCTCAAAATGATATCTTGTCTGTAGAATATCTTTCAACAATTCTAAATCAAATATATTTTTATCACCAAGGAGACATCATGCTTTCACCATTTTTATACCAGATGTCTGTTAGGCCAATTTCCAATTTTAAATACATTTGAGATATCAATGAAGACCAGTTAAACAGGTTTCACTTGCAAGGGTTAGCAACCACGGAATGCATAATTTTAAAATAGAACAAATAACAGTGAAGTATAAATACAAATGCATTGAAAAGACTGCAGAAATTTAAAAAAATAAATAAATCCTACACTATTATCCTCAATCCAGTATAAACAGAACATAACATGTTGCATCTCACTAAGTTTTGGAACATGGTTTTAACTCAACATTTCCTTCATTCAGCTTCATTCAGCCTTGCTTTTGCACATCAGTTGACACTGTGCACTTAATTCTACTCAGTCTTCATAGTTACCTACATGGCAGGTCTCTTACCTAGTAAGGAACAAATGCAACTTCCCGACTCAGCTTCCCCATTGTATAACATAGGTAACAAGGTATCCTCTCAGCTCCAGTGGCAAAGCTGCAGTTACCAGTTTGTTAAATGATCACACACCTCCTTTTATGACACAGAAGTACAGATTTAGGGATACAGTATGGGTAAGTCAGGTTGAAGAAGCAGTCGTTTCATCTTGAATGCTGATTTAATACTGGAGCAAAGGACTAACAAATAAAATATATCAAATGGAGAAACAGTCTGATGAAATCAGGTATGGAAAACTTGGCCCAACTCTGATATACCTCTTGCTACTTCATCTTGCTTTGTTATCCAGCAGGGTGTTCTGAATAGATGAAAAGAAAAAAATAAATAATGACTTTGAAAGGAAATTCTTCTCTTATTAGAAAAATCTATATTTTGACAGTGAAAACTGAATGTTCAGAATTAAAGAAAACATTTTTATCACTCTCTCCAAGGTTCACAGACCCTAGTAGAAGATGTGGCAGAAAGAAGATAAGAGCCAAAGAAGGGGTTAAAGTTCTTCAGAATTCTGTCTTCAAGACTCCAAGTGGTCACTGTATTCATGATCTTACAACACCTGTTATTATTTGCACAATACCTGTACAGTATTGAGCCAAAGAACAGACAGGTTGTTGTAGATGATGGAGGAGGGAAAGCAAAATAAATATAAAAGAATGACATCAATGTAGAAAAAGGAACACTGGGGAATAATATTGGGTTCAGAGGAGAGAAAAGGGAATGGTAAGGGGTGATTACGTAATTTTTTAAATATTGGTTTTTATTTTAATTTAAAATTAGCATTAGTACTAACAATTAGTTGTTAATTGATGCCTAAAAAGGAAAATTTGTATTTTATCACTAAATCTTTATTTCGTATGGTAGAGAATGACAAGATTGTTGCTTTCTAATTCAATAGTACTTAACCTATGTTAGTCTATAGCACTTTTGAACTTTTATTTATTTTTTATTGTCCATAATGAGTTACATTATTTAGTGGGCAAACAGTGAGTTGTTATCCCCAATTTCCCGATGTCCCCCCTCCCCCATTCCCAATCAGCTGGATATCCTCCTCCATGGGTCTTCTGGATCCATCCTTGTGACAGGGGACCATGGATAGCCTAGTATTCAGCCAGGTTCTCCTGGCCATGCCTCTGGATAGTCTCCCCCACCACGGCTCTCACAATCTTTCCGCCCCCTCTACTGCTCATTTCCCTGAGTCTGCTTTAATGTTGTGAGCTTAGGGGTTGTGAGCTTAGGGATCTTTGTGTCAAAAATCATTGGTTTCTGTCTCACTGGCTTATCCTGTGTTGATTGAATGGTTGTGGCTGTGGATCCCTCATTCCTCCCGTCCTTCTCTGCGGGGTTCCATATGGATCCTCCACGATATGACTGTGGTGGCTCCTCTCTTGCCAGGATCTCAGCTATCTGCCTAAGGTCGGTTGGTAGGGTTAGATGGGCCCCAGCTCTCTCACTGCATCCTGAAAAACACAAACATAATCTCCATCGGAGAGTGAGGTCAGTGTAGGTTAACAAATATACACAATTCCACTTTTGAACTTTTATAATTCACTTTTTCCAATGATCACCAGAATGCAGTTCTAATTCACACAGATGGTACACTGCTTTGAGTTGGGAATACAAGGTAAAATTCCCAGGATTGAAATTAAGAGAACTTTCTGATATTTGTATTTCCCTTTTTCATACTATAAAATTAGAGACGATTTGGACTGCATTTACTGAAAAAAGCAAATAAAATTTTATTTAAGAAACTTTATTCTTCTTGCAAAAAGTAAAGGAGCAGCGGTAAAAGGATTGCTCTGAGGCCAGCCTGGGACTCCAGAGTGAGTTCCAGGTCAGCCTGGGCTAGAGTGAGACCCTACCTCAAAAAGGGAAATTTTATCAGTAACTTTTCTTACAGTATTCACTTTAAGAAAACTATGCTTTCTTTTACTCTATCTGAAAAAATATGTAAATGATATTCAAAAGACAAATGAGACATTTGCCAGTTTATGACTCAAGGATGCCTTTGTCAAGGACCTGGAAATGATGCCATTGGAAGGTAAGCATGTGAAAGGGTTATATAACACACCTACTCCCCAGTTTTGTGGAAGCCTGTCAACTTCTTTGGGTACTGACTTAGCAAATGACAAAAGTCCTTGTTGAAATAAGGATATAAGACATATATTATTCTTTTGTGGATATTACCAGTTAAGCTACAATGAGAGCACTCCAATCACTACATGAGCTTTAGATACACTGAAAATATATAATACTGTCAAGTTCTCTTACTTGAGAGTTTTTGTCACTTGAGAATATATAAGCAATGGGTTTGTCCCTTGCCTTACTAAAACTTTAAGAGGTCTTTGTCTTTGCAATCTCATAGCATTCCCTAGTAGGCAGTGAATACACTTATTCCATCATAAACATGGCTTCTTTTAGGTTTTCTAGGAGAAGATGTTCCTAGCTCTCACCGTAAAGTCAGTTAAGATAAAGATTATACAACAGCACAGTATAACACAATAGAAAACAACACAAGGTGAAATTTTAGTAGTTTGAATAGTTTTGGAACAGGTGAATTGTATTCCTCTGGATGGGTTTCTTTTTAACCACTGTAACACTTAAATTATGTGCAAATTCTGCCGTATCTATTCATGCTGTAAAACCAGAGATCACTTCATATCATGCTTGTCAAGAAAACATACTTTTGTCCTCAGTGACTCAGAACAATAGCCTTTTCGTCCTGTGTCTCTGTGACATGACTCTTTACTTATTTTTCTTTTAAATTTGTTTTTACTTTTTTAGAATTGTTAGAAAAGGACATAATTTTAAAGAGCTGTTATTTACAGATTAATCTTTTTTCCCTATGGTCCTTCTAAAACAAAAGTTACCCAACTTTTAAATTTACAGAAATATATAGGATACAACAATCAGGGAGTCTAAATATTAATTTGGAAGATTAGTGAAAAAATAGCTTACAAGTGAGAGCATTTCAGAGAATAAATAGATTAAGTGTCTATGACTTTCATCCCTTTAAGATAAAGAATATAATTTTCTTAAGAACTACTTACTGTACACGAAAATACAACTGCTGAGTTATTTTCTTAGCTAGTATTATTTAAGCACCAAGATTTCTTTGCCAAAAAACCAATTTCAGCAAAACTTAAAATTCACCTGAATAAAGTGTCATTAGTTTACTAACTTCGGATTAACTTCAAGTGATGGATGTATTTGTTTTCTGTTTTTTTCTGAAATAATTTGAATTTTTTGCAACTTCAACACATAAGTTAAAAGTGGACAAAAAATTGCAAACCAACTAGCTCTACAGCTGATTAAATGTGAAATTATCAAAACATCTATGAAGCAGTACAGATTAACTTTTCTGCCACAAGCTGTCGACCCAGTATACTGAGAAATTGACTTAGGCGACTCTTGGAAGAAACCACAAAATCAACAAGAAAAATGTTCAGATGTGAAGATTCTATTTGGAGAAAGCCTGTGTCTTTCAAACAAAAAGTGAAAGAAATTATCTTGGTCTCATAAGATTCACAGAATACACATAGAAATAATAAAATCTAGATAGAAATAAGGGGAATCTAGATCACTCAAATTTTCCTGGATCTCATATGCTTCAGGCAGGAGGAAGTATCCTAAGCATGAGTGCACATAGCTATGGCCACTTACTATCAAAGCACCTGTGAATATTTTCAGAGCACACGTTTCTATGAATAAGTGTTGGCCACTGTTTGAATACAGGGTTGAAATTCTGCATTTAGTGCTTAGAAATCTAGTAGAGGATCAGGAATTAGATATTTCTTTTCTCTTGTTAGGTACAACCTCAATGCTGGACCCCACTGGTCCACTTCCTCCAGCAGTGCTCTGAGTCCTAAGGTTACATAACATTCCCAAACAACACCATCACATGTTCAAACACATGAGCCTATGGCCATCATTACATTAAGACCACATCAATGGGTCAAATTCTAGTATACATAGCACTCCATCTTGGGCTTCAGTTGCTGGCCTGAGAGCTTGGATATCCTGTCAACATGTTTATTAACCTTACATAGGAATGTAGATGCCATTTGTAGTGACCAATGGCCTCACATTTACAATGGAAATCCTCAAATCTGTAGCTTATTCATTGTTATTTCAGCCTTCAGAAAATACTTTAATTACATTGACCAAAGTTTGTCTTCTTGTTCTACAGTTGAGAATAAGTGACATTTTTAGATAAATTAAAGAGGAAAACCTACTGTTCCAATTGTTGAACAGGCATGTTTAGAATTTGAGGGAGTTCTATCACTCTTATGCAAAAGTAGAAACTGAAGATAAACTTTTCTTGAAAATACACATAATGAAGTAAAGAATGAATCTTATAAAGAAGAAAAAATTCAAAGAAGGAAAAAACTAATTTTGTCAGAAACATAATTCTACACTTCTTTGATTTCTGAAATTGGTAAGAAATGTCCCTGAGTGGGATGAGATAGTAGAAGTCATTGGAAGGCAATGTCTCCCTCTTAATAACATGACACAGAAACAATGGACTCATGAACATGAGATTAGCCTCTGGAGCCTGGCAAATGATTGTAGGTGTCGTGTTACATTGAGGTTTTCGTGACAGTCTGCTAAACTTGGAATCCAGTATCCAGATGTAAAAAGATGTAAGGCTTTATACTCAATCACCATGTCTCAATCTCAAAACCTTCAAGGCAGTAACTGAGAACTTCAGAATATTGGATAATGAGCTTTACAGGCTCTACAAATATTTGTAGAGCTTTATAAGCATAGATGTAGTGCTCACATATATGTATTTCATTTTGTAAAATTTCCACTTTGCTCAGTTTTTAATATTTACTATTATAGTTTGTCTGATTACATGCCCAAAATTTCCATCTTGGTTGAAATAGAATTTTATGATTATAGTTTATGCACCAAACAAATTTGAAAAGTAAGATGCAATAAGTCTATAGACAAGATAACTCACATTCTCCTCAGTAAAGCTATGTCCTGTCCAAGACTTCCAACATCCAGTTCTTTGATCTGTTCCTGATATACCTGCCTTGCTCCTTTCTGGTGTGCACTTCATTTTATTACTTTGGTTTCATTAAAAGATCACTAATCCTCTCCCCTGTCTCCATCTTGATTATCACAGCCTGATTGGGTTTAGAATCACCCAAGAGACAAATGTAAGGGGATTCTGGTGAGGGATTTTCTAGATTGGGTTAATTGAGATGAGTAGACCCTCCACTTATTGTAACAATGAGAATAGTAAATAAGAAAACTTCATTCCTTTTCTGGAAAGGTAATGCACAGAAGGTTTCTCCACTCAGTGACCAAAGATATTTTCCTGTTCTTTTGTGACATTACGGCTTATTCAACAAAACAGGTTGATTTATATGGTAGAAAATATATAATATTTGTATTTGGGCAGGTTTGGTTTTCTTTACTTAGTAACAAGAATGATCTGAGTGATTCATTTAACTCCACAAGGTGTCTGTTCATTCTACCATAATTATAATAATGTTCACCAGTGAAAGTTCAAACTTTAGATAAGTTAAAAGGCATGTAGGAACAGCTCAAATGTTACTGGCTTCTCCAGGTCCTCAATTAGGCATTGCCATTTTCAAGGTTAATTTTTCAGGCATACTTAAGGCAATAGCCTTAAGATAGAAATATTCAATGGCTTCCTAAACAGAATTTGATCTCTCCCAGTTCTATATGACAAGTATACCACTTGTGAAGTGAACTTCACATGTATTTTGCTTTGTAAAATATTACACACTCACTAATAATATTTCCATGTATTTTATAGCCTTCTTTCTGATGAGCCAAAGGTTCCATAATGTAGTTCCGTCCCATTATGATATACTGTTGCCATATGCTGCCAAGTTCCCCATTTTTGAAGGACTTGAATGCTAACATAGCCATCAAAGATTGCCAGATTCTCCAGGGTCTGAGAGCCATTTTCCCATGATGTGTCACATCAAAGGGTTCATCAAGACATACAGATGTCATAACAACCCCAGAGCTCACCTAGTCGTAGTTGAGGCCATGATTGTGGTTGCACACTCAGTTTCTTGTTCTTCTCACTGTATCCGTCCCTCTTTGGGAAGCGTTGATGCTACGGTCTTTCCTTAATTAGCATGTAACTTGGTAATTCCATTTCAGTATTCTTTCTGGCAATTTGAACTGCTAGCCTCCACCTAGGTGCCCTCTCTTTTTAGAAGTGACCAGCATAAGCTTTGCCTTGGGGTGCAGATCTACAATCCCAGGTCCTCTGAAGGAAGTAGAGGATTATAAAAACAAACCTTGCCTGTGTGTTACATCATGAGTTCAAGGACGGCCTACCAATTTGGTAAGACCCTGTCTTAAAATTGAAAGTAAAAATGAGGTAGAAGTTCCAGCTCAGTGGTAGAGTACTTGTCTAGAGTATGAGAGCCAGTAACAAAAAAAAAAAAAAAAAAAGAAAGAAATTAACGGTGGCCATTGTAAAATGTTTGCCTAGATAGGAAAAGCTTTGTTTTCTCTTTAAGAATCTAGTTTCAGTCCTAGCAGTTTTATTTGTAAAAGTTGAGTGACATATGTTTTCTGCCCATAGGCAAATTTCTCTAAAATTTAGAAGTAAGTTATAAGTGCTTAAAATAAGTGTGAATAGGACACAATAATTGATAGGACACACACTTAAAATAAGTGTGAATAGGACACAAGCAAGAAACCAGAAATTTGTTTTGCTAGGTTGAATCACAGGTAGACCATAGCCACACTTTTCTTCTCCTATGTAAATCCTTTATCTATTAATGACAAATTTAAGATCCACCTTTCATAGGAACCTTCTAGCAAATCACCTCCTTTATTGATTTTCACTTCGCTATCAATTATAGATACTTTTCTAGCTAAAATGCATTATTTGTAGATTTAATTTAAAATATGTTGCCTATAGTAGACAAAGTCTAAAATACAGTTTCTCAGAATGAATTGAAATTGTGACTTGCATGAGTTAATTACATTCCTGAATTCCCTGGTTGTCAGTGGATACAACTCTCTGGAATGTACATGAAACGTAAGAAGAGAAGTTAAAATAGGCAGCTTTCCTTAGTACAAGATTCAATTTTATCAAAAGACAAATGTTATTGATTTCTGAAGTTATGCAAAATGTTCTCTTCCTATATATCTAAATAAAGTCAAAGAAGTTAAAGGAAATGGAGCAAATAACAGAAGTTAACTTTTACTTTATCTGAAACTTTTTGGTGTTCACTCCATTATCGAACTGCTATTCCTAAAATAAAATGATATTATCTTTCCAAGAGCCAGTGGAACAAATCAACAAATAGATATGAAAAATAAACTACTTAATTTACAAAAAAAAAAAAACACAAAAACTCACTACTGACAAGGGAATTTGGGGGCATATTTGAAAGCATCAGTGTCTTACTCAGCTCTTAGGTGGGTAACAATTCAGAAGCTAAGTTACCAGAACATCACGGTCATGCATAGTTTATGATGTTTGATTTGGGGTTCAAGAGGGATTCCCTCATGCCTTTGAACCCCATTTTTGGTCATTACCCTAATTTAGCAAAGAATTATAAAATAGACCCCAAGTAGACTAAATCATTAAGTAATATGTTCAGTCATAGAGAAATTATGTACTATGAGATATTCTGTGGGGAAATTAAGATCCAGGGAGGAGGTAAGCTGAAAGTCTCAAGTCAGAGGAGAATTCTCCTCCTTGTCTGGCTGGGGAGAGGGGAGATGATCAGAATCTTCACAGAGGAACATACAACCACATATGGAAAAAAAAACTTAAAAAACCAAAAGATGTCCTTCAAATAAAAGAGGATTAAGAAATAGTGAAGGATTCAGAGATCAAAGAAATATCCTACATATTATCAAAGTGAGAAAGCACCCGATAGCATGACACAGATAGAAGGTAAGCTTTAAAATACCCAGGTCAAGGGAAGTGCTCTCTTCTTTCCAGCCTGGCTGAGGAGAGAGACAGACTTAAATGCAAGTTCACAGAAGTAAAATCACAGGAAAAAAAGAGAGAGAAATTGGCCCATGTGGGTAACCTTCTTTATATGGATCAAACATCTAATTAGGATAAACTTTGTTATCACACTCACGTGTGTGTGTGTGTGTGTGTGTGTGTGTGTGTGTGTGTGTGTGTGTGTGTGTGTAGAGACCTATGGTTCCTGGACTATGGGAGTTGACCCAGAGAAGCTGAGCTGAAGGAAAAGTGGGAAGTTCTTGCTGCGGAGGGTCCCTATCAGCTATCTAGGATGAGACACAGTTCCATTTTTTCAGGATAGACAGAGTGGGCTCTCCTTTCTCCCTTTTTGGGCTTCTGTCCCTGACTATCTGGAAGAAGCTACCTTACTCCTGTTTCTACTAAGATTCTAATAAATCTGTGGCCTTCTGGGTTCTTGTTTTATGAACTTCAATGAATGTAACTTACAGACTAAAGAATATTTTTTAAGGAGGAAAGAAACTTCCCAGAAAATGGGAAAACTTTCCTAGAGACCCAGATTTGGGTCTTTCATGTGCTGAGTGGAGGCTGTACTAACCAGCACTGATGCCAAGTTTTTAGGTATGGGATCAGATTTTTTTTTTTGAAAAGTAGCAATCTTCCTAGTGATAGTAATCCTCCAGTAAATGTATAATCTTATCTGTTCTGGAAAAGGGGGTGTATTTTAGAGAAGAAAAGACGAAGAAACTAGATACCCTTCTGATATTTCTGACATCTAGCAATTGGAGGACTTTCTTAGCCAGAAGGAGATAAGGATACAGGATCCAGGACATTCCTTGCTTTTATTTTAGGGGGCTAGATGTTACACCTAGACTTCTTCAACTACCACTTTCTTTCCAAATATATATCTCAAAATTATGCTATGAAAGCCACACTTGGAAAGATATAATGTGAAGATGACACAGTATAAGGTTTTGCCTATAAATTTTTTGGATTAAATAAGTAAAAGAAAAAAAGAAAGAAAAAGAGGTTACTAAAATAAGACTAGATAGGAAAGTAATGAGCTGTATGCTTCAGTTCTGTGAAACTGCTACCATAGTGCTGCAAAATTGACAATTTATACAGAACTACTTTACACCTTCCTCCATGGGTGATTGCACTTTCAGAAATTACAGATATAAAGTTCTTCTGTAACATTATATTTATAGAACAGCTCAGTGATAATTCTGAAAACAGTCATATCTAAATCACCAATTCTGTACAAAGTCGCTCTAAAATCCATACTATACTCAGTGACCATGCTTATGTTTTCTGGCAGCATTTCAACCATTTAAAAAGAATATACTTGAGAAAATGATAGCTATTCTTTTCCCGATGACCACACCAGTTGATGGCCTGTCCTAAGACCATTCAATATCACCTCTAATAAGTAAAAAAAAATTGTGTCTTATTTATAATAGATGTGTGTAACATTAATAACTTTGAAATACAAGATTACAATGCGATATCTGCTCCCCCACCATTAGAAGACCACATAACTTAAGAATGGCAACCCAAGCCTTAACCTCATGTGTGCTTCAACTGCAATTAACTTCTTACTGATTGCCAAAGACCTTTAATAAGTCATTATAATACTTTGAGCACTAGAGGTTTTCAGAATGGAGAAGTTAGGTTAACAGCAAAGCAGGATTTGGGATAAAGCAATGGTAGGATATGAAAGATTTGAGTGAAACTCTATCTTGTATATTCAAAGTGATCATACACTAATTTCTTCAGGAGATTCCTGCTTATTAACTTACTACCCCCACCCTCCAAAAAAAGATGGTCATTAAATGAAACCTGAGAAAGGTGCATTTCTTCAGAACCTGGACAAATTGATGGTGTATCCATCTGTCTAAGCACATATGTGTGAGGGGTACAGTGTTAAGCACATCTTCAGAATGGATTGGAAATTGAGTAATAATGTTTTCTTTGATGGTACTTAATTCCATTGAAAACTGTATGATTGAAAGGAATAGAAAAAAGAAACAATGATAGGGCAAAAGAAAGTTATTTTGTGGCTGGAGATATGGCTCAGCAGTTAAGGTACTTGCCTGCCACACCTAACCACTGGAGTTTATTACCCAGTACTCATGTATATCCAGGCACACAAGGTGGTACATGCATCTGGAGTCCATTTTTGAAGGCTGGAGGCCCTGGTGCACCCATTATCTTTGTCTCACTTTTCTCTGCCTGAAAATAAATAAATTTTAATTTAAAAAGAAAGAGAAAAGAAAGTTCTTTTTAAAAAGACTACTTTTTGAGTATATTATTCCAGGTCTTGATGTGTGAACACCATGTCTTTGACTGAGCGTTCTTTCTCCTTTAGGGACTAATCAAGGTAAAGTCCAAGTACTTGCTTTACAGACTTACAGTAAACATGTGAGAAACTGAAGTCCACTCTAGAGTGAGTCCACTATAGATAGCTATCCAAGGTTTGTCAGTCCTCACAATGAATTCACATCATATAGTGGTATTTCCATTTCTGACACTGTCAAGATTTCATAATGAATGGGTTTATGGAGCAGTTCCCTAAGTTCTTTCTGTGATTCCCTAAATCAAAAATGATGTTGGATATTATTTACTTTTACCTACTTAGAATATGTGGGTATGCATTTATGTGTAGTTGTTTTAGAAAAGGAACTTAAAGAAAAGAAAGAGAAAGAGAGAGACAGAAAGAGTGAGAAAGAGAGAGGAGAAAGAAAGAAAGAAAGAAAGAAAGAAAGAAAGAAAGAAAGAAAGAAAGAAAGAAAGAAAGAAAGAAAGAAAGAAAGAAAGAAAGAAAGAAAGAAAGCCCAGTGTACACTATTCTCTCTTTGGTGAAAATTTTATAGCAAAATTAAAATGTTAAACTATGATTAAGTGTTAATATTTTTTTAATGTTTCAAGAGACTAGCTCTTAGCTCATTAATAGCCTAGTACTCAAGAATCCAGGCTGAGGTGAAAAAATGGTTTTATCATTAGTCAATGATATCTCAGGCACCTAAAATCAATGAAGATTTGTGTGGGTCAGGAAGACAGGCAAACAGGAATAGGTAGAGCTCTGGAGGGATGATGAACTCTGGTCAGGAATGCAGGTGAACAGGCTTTCTTAGAGGTCTAGAAGGGACATTGACCTCTGGTCAGAAAGACAGGTGAACAGGTATAGGTAGAGGTCTAGACCGGACATTGATCTCTTATCAACCAGCAGATATGTTGGAGACTTGTTTCTTCCAAGAAAAGGATACTCCAAGGCAGTGTAAGGAGATTCCACACAAAGCCTAAGAGGATACAAAAACAAAAATCACCAACCTCTATCCTACTCTGACCCTTGGCTGAGTGTGGCAAAGACATGGCAACTGTGTCTGGTGGGAATATCACCAGATACCCACCTAGGTTCCTGGAGTTGGGACTGGTTAGTGTCACCAAGAAGATTATCCATGTGGAACACTTCCTGTTTTACAGGACCTACCATCTCTTGGGTTCTACGAGCCTAAACTATGTCTCTAGGTGGGCTTTTCCATTTTCTATTTGGCAAGAGCTCTGCATTCTTTCCTTCACTGAAGTTCTGTCTATAATGTAATAAAATCTTTCAAAATCTTATCCTCCAGCCTATGAATTTCCATTCTCAAAATTTGTAAGAAAGGAATCCTGGGAGGCCACTAGCACATTAAAAGCCTTGGGTGACTGTTGAGCTTCCAGAACCCTAGTTCCTGAGTTATTGCCCACACAACAACAAAGATAAAACTCTTGACACTCTAAAAGACACCTGCAATTTCCATATCACTCTGACCACTCTAGAAAGCAAGAATTAAACAGGTTCAAAACATTACCCAAGGGCTAGAGAGATGGCTCAGCAGTTGGGGCACTTGCCTCCAGTGCCTAAGGCCCCGGGTTCAATTCCCCAGGTCCCACATAAGCCAGACCCACAAGGTGGTGCCCATGGTGCTCTCTCTCTCTCTCTCTCTCTCTCTCTCTTCTCTCTCTGCTTGAAAATGAATAAATAAAATATTTAGAAAAAAAACATTACCCAACATTGAGTCATCTAGAGTTGGCTTTAATTAATATTATCTTACATGTAAAGAATTTGGTTAACATTGCCACAAAAGATGAAAGGCATCAATCAAGGTTGCATGGATTTGGCAGCTCTCAAATGCTCTAGCTGTTATCTGTATTGATGTTCTTTCCCCACCTGAACTGCAGGTCCCCAAGAAGAGGAGGACTCTCTAGCTTCCCACCCATAGTCTTTCCATTAACACCTTTGCACACAGTCAAGAGTGACTGGCTGATTGTATACAGTGCAACTTTTTGACTTATCTCAACTTTGTAAGTTACATGGGCAAGGGGTGGGTCTCTTCTACCTCAGATACTGTGTTTTACTTTGTCCTCTAGCCTTACAATCAAATCCCTCAGTTATGAAAGCAACAAGTAATAGGAAATTTATCTCATTTTTTGAAATGAGATATGCTTGCTTGTTTCTCAGGCTGTGTCCTCAAGACAGACTTAAGTGAAAAACCCTGAGAATGAGACAAACTTACTTAATTTGGGATGTCAGTTGCATTTCTTCTCACATAGGAAGAATGAAATCACCTTGATCTCCTTTTTACAAAGAGCTTTGGGAGAACAGGTGATAAAGCCCAATTCTGCTCCTTCCTCATCCCCCCCCCCCCAAGCTACTTTCAGGGACTTTGGTCTCACTAGGAGAATATAGTATGACAGTTCAAGAAGCTCCAAAGCCTCTGTTATAGGCTGGCCATCGTGATGTTACTAAAGACTCTGTGTGCCTGGGACTCTAGCCGAAGAGTTGAGGCCTATGGATAATGCAACAAAGGCAGCTGTTCATCTATGGACCCTGAGCTCACTTGGAATGGTGCATTCTGAGACATGAGCCTATGAGGTGATTGTTCCTCTTCAGGCAGCCCTATCCGGGCAGTGGTGGGGGTTATTGATAGAAGATAGATATTGGGCAGTCAGGGTAACAGAACCCCAAAAGTGAATGGTTTTTATTCCTTGACTAAAAGCAGGAAATGTCACTAAGCCCACAGAAGCTTGGATGTCATATCCTCCAGGAAAGACTTCTAGATTAAAGTTGCACCCTTCCTAGACGACAGAAACTCTGATCCTTACTAGGATTACTGGCAAAGCAGTAAAATTTGTTCTTTGACCATAGGAACCTGCTGGTTCCTCATGCAACCACTCTCCATAAAAACCCTAGATTTCAGTCTGGAGGTGGGCTTCTCAACCTCTTCTAGCCTTCCTGGGCAAGAACTCCACCTATCTCCTTCTCTTAGGTTCTAGGCTAATCCCCCACCCCCTTTCTGCCTTCTTCTTCCTTAAGCTTTAAGCTATAATAAAATCCTTCTGAACCTTATTCTCTTGTCTGTGGATTTCATTATTTGAATTCATAGGAGAAGGATATTGGAATACTCCAAATTATGGCTGCATTGGCATACGAGTAACCCAAAATTCCTGTATCAGTGTGATTTAAGAAGCAGGAGGTGAAGACTGTGCTAGGGACATTGAAATGTCAGGAGTCAGGTAAGAAGATTCTTACCCATTTGCTGTTTTATGGTGATTTTAATGACCTTCTTTCTTCAGAGCTGACCACAAGTTCTGGTGAAGTGGGAAAGGGATCTCAAGGTCTTCAATTACACCCTTGGTGCTGGATAAACGGGAAGTCAAGTACTCAAGATGGAAAAAAATGATGCTCTTTTCCCAATGATGGGGGGGG
>PVHP010034003.1:0-19318 GCA_004024765.1 Zapus hudsonius
ACAACCACACAATCACACACAATCACAGCCTGCCCTCCTGACACACGTGAGCCACACAATCACACACAATCACAGCCTGCCTTCCTGACACACGTGAGCCACACAATCACACACAATCACAGCCTGCCTTCCTGACACATGTGAGCCACACAATCACAGCCTGCCCTCCTGACACACGTGAGCCACACAATCATAGCCTGTCTTCCTGACACACGTGAGCCACACAATCACAGCCTTGTCAGCACGTGTGAAAACCATCTGTCTTCCCAGCCCTCCCCTTTGATTTTTCAGAGATGAACCAGAAGAAATAGGGAGAAGGTAGCATGAGGAAATGGCCAAGCAGCCCAAAGGCCACACCACCTCAGAACCCAGGGCCACATCCTCCACCATGCTGGGTCAGCCACCTACACACAGGAGTTACTTCAACTTCCAATGATCAGTCTTTATGAAATCCTGCACTCATATCCACAGAGATGTAAATAAACTGTGAAGGCCTTGTCCATACTCCAGAGGAAATGAGGTGTGTTCAGGAAGTCATTCTAGCTCTACCAGGTATTTAGGCCTTCTCTAGTCACACACATTTCTTAGCCTGGGATTGCAAAAGTGACTTCCATGAGTCTGAGGCACTTCCAAGACACCATAAAAAGACTTTTCTTCCAGTCCATATCCTCCTTCAGATGATATGTGTGAGGTTTCTGTCACTTCAGAAGGCACTGAAAGCCACCTCCAGGAGACATGGCTCCAACTGCCTAGCAAATGCACCAACAGAAATGTTTACCATCCCTAATTTGCTGTTACACAACATTTATTCGTTCTCACTGTGTGCCAAGGCTCTGAAAACATGTTGTTGATTAATAAACAGTAATTACATTTCACCACCTAACTCAGAGATGTGGTTAGATTTTGGGATTCCCTTTGAAAGGAAGTTAAAATGAAACACATGGGTTGAAAGACTAGATCCTGAAGCCTGACTCACAGGTGCATCGGACAGCCCAGGTTCACCCCACAAACCTGGCCCTCTCCCCTGTGCTTCACTTGCCTTCTTTACTCTCTACCTCCATGAACCAATTTTCACTCCTCTTGGGCCCAGGTCTCCAGCAAGGCCCCTCTCCCCACACTGAATAAATGGTCTGACACTCAGCTTTCAACAGTAAATGTTCTGCTCTATGAGGAAAGATACCCAAGGTGATTCCAGACATCTCCACTGAGGAGGGCCCTCGGTGGAATGGGGAACAAGGGAGGGGGGCATAAGAGGCTAACGTGATGGGAATTCACCAATTTGCAATATGTTCTTATTCTCTAGTTCCCATTAAAAATGATTATAAAAGAGATATAGTATAGATATAATAATGATTATAAAAGAGATAGCCAGATAAGGCTGCCAAGCATGAGATTATAAAGTCTGGCCAATGAGCCCTCTTTGGTTGTACAATGCTTTATTTCAAAAGCATTTTAACACTGTGAGCTGACAGCCTGGCTTCTGGCAGGGCTTTCCTGCCTTGGGATCTTAAAGACATATGGTGAAGGTGTGACAAACACCATGACTACAGAGTTCTCTGAGCTTGGATTCCAGTTATTATTGCCAATGCCTCTGACTCCTATAGGCCTCATTACAAACAAGAGAGAAATCCCTCACTGAACTGATAGGCAGTAATTTACAGAGTAAGTCTCAGCCAAGGTCACTACTAGACTTAGATGTAGGTGAAACAGACATCCTCAACTTAGGACCACTTCTAAAAAGTCCAAGGAAACAAAATGATGTTGATAAAAGATTTGAAATACTGCATGTAAATAGGCTATTCTAGGATTGTGTTTTATTTGCATTCATATTAAAATTAGCTATCCTAATACTAATGTTTTTTTTTTAAATCTGTGCTACTGGGATACAACCCTGGGCCTTTCGCATGCTATATAAGTATCTACCATTGAATTGCATCCCCCAACCCAACTTAAAATTATCACTATTAAACTACAAAGTAGCTGAAAACCATGCAGATCAAGAGCTCCTCTACCTCACTCTGAATGTCACCTCTCATCATTTAGGTTACTAACTCATGTTTGGCAGGTCACTTGATCTCCCTGTTGCCTCAGTTTCTTCATCTGTAAACTAGAGATACTACTTAACACTTGCATCATAAATTTACTGTGCCAGTTAAATGAATTAACACACACAAGACACTTAGAATGAATTCCTAGCACTTAGTATATTTTTATGAATGTCATAGTGATTGTTGTTACTATTATGTCATTAATTTAAATTTTAAAAAATCCTTGATCGCTGTACTTCATTCTTCCAGGAACCCTGCCAGCATTACAGAAAAGAGTTCCTTTACAAGAAATACTTCCAGACAGAAAGCAACACTTTGGGACCCTAGGAGAGACCCAGAGCTCACTGGAACCTGGCCCGAGTCCAAGAAGTTACTGTGCCAGAATTCAAGCCCCAATCTTCCCAGAGGCGGAGGCCACCCAGTCATCCCCAACCTGCATGCTACATCAAGAGCCACTCAGCCGAGCAACAGCTCCAGTTGGCTGAGCAGCTTGGTACTGCAGAGGTGCAGTGCAGGGGCTCTGTCTGCCCAAAAGCAGGAGTCAGTAAGGGGGGACTGATGGTTCGCCAGCCAGGAAGGAGGCTGCAGGCAAAGGGGCCCAGGCAGATAATATGACAGGACTCCACTCTCTCCAGTCTCCTCACCTGCAGCCACAAGCAAAAGGCACACTCCTGCTTTCCTAGTCACTTGAGAATCTATGAGTTACAACATCAAACCAAAATAAGCTTAAATGACAGTTTTGAAAAGTTTTGACCAAAAGTAACTCCCTCTTTTTTACATTTGTTAAAATTTTTTTCATTAATTATCAACTTTATGAATAAATCACATGTTGGTCATATTCCCACATAGTTGTACTCTCATAGCTCCTTTCCCCTCCCCCATTTCCACTGAAGGCCTCTTCAGTGGGGTCATTGGTATTCATGTGGAGCCATGAATGCATCAGGCTCTGTGGGGGCAGACAATGCTTCAGGATACTCCTTCCCACACCCTGGCTCTTACAATCTTTCAGAACCCATCTTCATCAACAGAGCTCCCTCTTTATTAAAAAGCTAAGTCATTTCATTTTGACCAACATTCTAAGTCCAAACTCAGAGAGGCCCTCACTGAAACACAGCAGCCTCATCAGGGTGACACTATTGTAGACCTAGCACACCTCTGGCCCAGGAGTCAGCAGCATGGCTGGGGAGATCACCTTCACACCTCCTTTTGGGGGGACCCACTGCAGATGAGGGGAAGTAAGGGAAATAATTACCAACAGCAGTGGACCCTGCGTCTAGGGCAGAAGACAATCTGGGTTTGAATAGGGGGTTCTGGAAAAGCCAGCCAACCACAGAAACAGGGAAGTGGAAGGGGGGAGGGAGGAAGCAGCCAGCAACACACTGACTTGTCCACAAAACACTCCCTTTTCCTCCGTGTAAACGCCACCTCCTAACCCCCTGCAAAACGTGCGTTTCATGCTGCACGTGTGTGTGTCTACAATAGAAACTGTCATGGGAGGGGGTGAAAAACTTGAACTTCGGGCTCATTTAGCAGCGCCTGAATTTTCTTTCACCATCAGCCCCCTCTACCTATCTGAAGCCACCAAAACAAAACCCAATTCATGGGCAGAAAGGGAGCTGCAGCAGCAGTTGATGGCATCGACTTCGGATTATTTCTGCTTTCTGGAGATGCAGCCATCGGAGAGAGTCGCTGGTGCAACAACTCTCGCAGACCTTCCTCAGGCAGGGGCACTTGGGTCTCTGACCCTCACCAAGTGAAACGTACTCAGGTGAGGTTCTGCCCACGAGTGATCCTAAATGTTGCGAAATCCTTCCCTCCCCAAACCGTGTGGCCATCCAAAGTCTTGCCTACACTTAGTACGTGCACATATCAATTCCCTAGGAATACATGATGGAAGGACCCAAGAATGGATTTCCTCATGAACACGTCTTTCCTCAACCCAGTACACCCAGACACATGGAGAGTAAACGCGCACAGCCAGCAAACAGACCCACCAAGCTCAGCCCACAGTCACGCGTGGGGAGAAAGAGGTGGAAGGTGGCGATGGCAGGGGAAGTGCAAAGTCGCCCGCCTGCCCGCGTGGGCTGCTCTCTGCGCGCCCAGCGCTCCCCTCCCCCGCCCCGGAACGGTGCCACCCGCAGGCGCAGATCCACGCGGTGGGCGCGCGGGGGGTCTCCGCAGAGCCGAGCACGGGACAATGAGGACGTGGCGACGAGTTGATTCCAGCCTGCCTTCCGCGACGGCGGTGGCAGGAGTCGCCCGCCCGCCTGTGCAGCCGCCGCCGCCACCTGGGCGGCCCCTTCCACCCTCGGCTCCCCGGCGCCCACTTACGTTCCGAGGGTCTCCTTGAACTCGAAGATCTTCTTGATGTCTTCGGCTTGCTTTTTCCAGGAGGAGCTGCTCTCGCCGTTCTCCCGGGCCATGGCAGATGAGCGCGGCGCGGCGCTGGGCTGCGCGGCGGGGCGGCCGGGGGCGCGCTGGGGAGGGGGCGCCGGGGGCGCGGCGCGGGCGGGCGCAGGGGCGGCGCGGGGCGCGGGGTTGCGGGGCCGGAGGCCGGGGCTGTCGTCGCAGAGCTTCCTCTCCTGCAGTTTCCTCTTTCGCTCTTCTCGCCGCCGTCCCTCCCTGGCTCTTCTCTCTGCCGGTCTCGGGTAGAGACTTCCTGCCGCTGCCGGGGCCGCTCGCGGGCTCCGGTGCCGCCGCCTGCCAGCCTCACTTTCTGCTACTTTCTGGCCTCCCGCCCGCCCGCCCGCCCCCACCCACCCCGCCTCCTCGCGGGCTCCCCGCCCTCCCCGCCTCCCTCCCGCGCCGCCGCCTTCAGGGATGTCCTGCCCTGCTCCCCGGGAGCCCCGCGCCCCGCGCGCCCTGCCGCGCGGGGACCCCGCACTCGGCCGCCGCGCGCCCTGGCAGGTGCCGGGACCCGGCAGGTGCAGGGCGCGGGAGCGCGGGGAGCCCTAGCCTTTGGGGAGCTTTAGGATGAAGTCAAGGCCGGGGACGCCCGGGCTTTCCCTGGTCGGGCGGGAGGGGGCGCCTCTGCGTGGCCACGCTCCGAAGCTCGGGGCCAGGTGGGGGGGCGCGGCGGCCGGATGCGGGGCGCGCGGGGCGGGGTGCCTTCGCACGCCCGGGAGGGGGGTGGAGGCAGTGACCGGTGCCTGGCCGCGGGTGGGGACCGGGATGAAGGCGACCGTGGGTGTGGACTGGAGTCCCCGGCGTGGCCCGAGCGGCGCTCCCGAGGCTCGTCTGTCTCCTCCCGACTGGAGCTGATTCGCATTGCACCAAAACCGGCCTCATGTCAATTTCTGGACCGCCGACAGAGACCAGGAGCCTCCGCGACGGGCACGCGCAGGGCCAGCCAGCCACTGCTGCCGAGACCCTTTGGGAACAAAACTCCCGGGGTTATTTGGCGGCCAAGTGGCGGCGGATGGGTGCGGGATAGCGGCCAGGACTGGAGCGACCGGTCAGTCTGCCTGGTGCTGGACCCCTCCTGGCTTCTTTTTGAAAATTGGTGAGAAGTGAACGCCAGCTGCCTTTTCTTACCCACCCACCGTCACTCCCACAGCTGGCTTAGTTTAAGGTGCCCAGGTGGTAGCGCTGTACCTCAAACAACCTCCCCTACAGGCTGGAGAAACTGAAAGAATTCCCTCTCTCTGGAGTGAACTTTGAGGTGCCCACCAGCGTCCGGTATCCACCTGTCAGAGGTACAGCCCAACGGCCAGGTCCTTGGTTCTGGTCTCATGGTCCCATGGACTGGCAAGGACTACCTCTTGATTGGAAAATTTTAGTTCTCTTTGTATGAAGTCTTCCACTCCCTTAGGGCTTCTGGGCTGAGTTGGGTAAACAGCTGTCTCTTGATTGGGGACACCTGTCCCATTTCCCAGGACTGTTCCAGTTTCATTGTAAGAAGGAGGGGGGGAAATCTGCTTTCAAAAAAAGAGTCTTCATCCAGTACCTGGTTGTGACTGGCTCAATGCAGTGACTTCAAGTCCCTTTGGTGACCTCCCCACAAGGAAGTCAGGAGACAACCTCCCCATCACTGGCACCTAAGGCGCTCCAAGCTGAGAAGAACAAATAGGGGGTTACAGCCTTGCCTTGCTTTGGGAGTAAGACACCTGAGAAATGCATAGTGAAATGGTTGTATGACCATCACACAAGTGCACTTACACAACCTAGATGGTGTAGCCTACCTACTACAGAGAGAGCCATAATGAACCAAGCGTGATTAAATCAAGCCTATGAGAAAATGATGCAATCAAGAGACCTGAGAGGTCATCAACAAGATAAGTGAGGCTGTTACCAGCACGACACAGCAGGCCTTCTTACAGCAAATGTTTTTATAAGTATAGGAGCACATTCGAGAAGTTAAAATTCAGCACAGTAAAAACATACACCCATAATACTCATTTGTTATCAAGTAGTATCTACTTTGCATAATGAACCATGCAGTACTTTTAAATTCTGTTTACACTGTTACCAGTCACGTGAATAATGGGTCATGCTATCATGGTATGACGGCTACGAGGTCACCAGGTGATATTTTTCAGCTCCATTCTCATCTTATGGGAGCAACCTCAGATATCATTATGCCTGCATGACTGCACTTACTAGAAACAGACAAAATCAACAACTCAGTGTCAAGAGGAAGAGCAAGAACTCACTAAGGAACCTCTCGATGGGGCATGTCACCAAAGTCTAAAGCACACAGCACC
The DNA here is from genome assembly GCA_004024765.1 of Zapus hudsonius. NCBI lineage: Eukaryota > Metazoa > Chordata > Mammalia > Rodentia > Dipodidae > Zapus > Zapus hudsonius. The sequence goes on from PVHP010034003.1 coordinate 6,752, forward strand.
CCCTTGAGTAAGAGCTATGCAGAAATGTCTGATTTGTGTGGAAAGCTCTATAATGTGAATGGTGGGAGCCACAGTAGAAGTGAACTAAGATCCCAGTTGACACTACTTTTCTCTCTCTCCTCCCTCTCACTGCCCCCTTCCTCATTCTATCCCCCCTCTCCTGTTCTATCAAAAAAAAAGGGCAATTTCACAGGAACGGTTAAGATAGGAGGGAAAGGATGGGTGATGTTTTACATGGCTCTGTAGCAGGACTTTTCCTACAAGGAACCTGGTGTTCTTGCCGCTGGATGTATCCCTCACTTGATATACAGAACTTACACATAGTGACTGATTGACCCATAAAAGTGTTTTGGCTGAGCAAAGAAATGGAGCTAAGACCCCTGCTTGATATTCATTGTGCCATAACAGTGCTGTAGCTCACTTGCTTTCTTTTCCAAACTGATATATTCATTCAGCTTTAGGCAGTTATTCTCATCCTAACTAGGTTCCTGAGAAAGGACACACACTTTTTTTTAATTGATACCTTCATTGTCCAAAATTAGATACATTGTATTAGCAAAGATTATGTTGGTATCCCCATTTTTCCTCCCTGTCCCCAACCCAGTGGGTATCCTCCTCAGTGGGCATACTGGATCAATCCATGGGGTAGGAGGTTATGGATAGCACAGGAGGCAGCCAGGTCCCCCCCCCCAGCTTTTTGACACACACTTTTAATGGGGAGCTGGGGAAGTCAGACTCAGAAGAATGGATTCCAGGCCCAAAGAAGTAGATAGAAATGCCAAAGACATACTCATTCAAGTTTTATTATTTTCACCCTCACCAGGCTCCATAGAAAATAAATAACCATTCTTAATCCTGGATAGCAGTTAGAAATCAAAACCCTCTGTTCCCTAAGAATATTCCAACCTTCACTCTAAATATCCCAGTTCTGTTTCTTGGAGGGTCATTGCTTGAACTCTCCTCTAGGGTAACTGGCCTTTCCCTCCAACTTGCCATATTTCCCTGGAGGAACAGGTGGCAACTGCAAATCTCTTCCTGCATTCCATGATCAATGCTATTGTAATTAAACTATTTCCAGTCAGTCAAATATTGTCTATTCCCCAACAGTTCCACTTCAGAAAGCTCCGACAGTTCAGGTTATCCAGGCTTAGATTCCACTATAGTTTGAATGGTAAATGACCCCCCCAAAAAAAAAAGGTCTATGTGTTAAAGGTTTGGTCACTAGCAGGACATTATTGGGAGATGATGAAACCTTGAAGTGGCCTTTAGGTCATTGGAGTGGGACCTTAAAGAGAAATATGAAACTCGGGTCTCTTCCTCCTCCTCATTATCCAACCATGAGGTAAGTGAATGGTTTTGCTCTATCACAATGCTTTGGACATATGTGCCTCACTTACCACAGGGCTACAGCAATGAAATGTGAAAACTCCAAAACTGTGAGCCAAAATCAACCTTTGCCTTAACAATTTTGTTATCTCAGGTGTCTGTGGGTTTTGCTTTTCTTTTTTCTTGTCATTTGGGTGGTTTTGTGTTTAGTGGTTGGATTCTTTAAGTGCATGTGTGTACACACACACAAAACTTGGTGTCTCACAGGTATGAAGCACGGGCCATATCACTAAACTATACCTTCAGCACCTCAAGTATTTGTTATAGTGATGAGACGCTGACTAACTAATGCAGGTTCAAAGTCTTTGTATTTTCTCAAAGCCCTAAAATTTGTTTAGTTAAAGCACTCAATGAAAAGGCACTTTAATACCCCATCATTAAAGGGTTACTCATTTTCTGCCCATAAACTCTCCTCCAGTGAGCCCTCCTCGCCAGGAGGTCAGGATTATGTGACACGAGATTAGTACTGGGCGAATGGTGTGAGGGAAAGAAATATTGTGCTGTCTAAAGCAAACATGGATTAAATTTGGAAATTTCTCAGTCACTTCTCTAAGGAGGCTATCAAACCCAAAACAATAAGCCAAGAAAAGTAAGCTTGGGTGACAGTAAGAACTACAGTTTCAGACACTAGGCCAGTCGCAGGTCAGCTACTAGTTTGTGTTTGCATCAGAGTATAGACAGTGCAGTTTGTAGAAGGGAGATGTGTTCATCTAATACATCAACTAGATGAATATCTGGCGTCCTAAGTCAGTGGAAGGTTTTGTTCATCTGATGAAATTTTTACCTATACCATTATTCTATCTTTGAAGACTTAAGAGCTCATTTAAAAATGTACTAAGATATTGGGCTGAGATGGTGAGGAGCTTGCCTACCATATGCTAGGCCTCACATTTGATTTCCAATGTACGTGAAGCCCTGCCTTCAATCCCTGGCACTGAAAACAAAAATTATTAGGTAACCTATACCATACATTAAAACGTTGCTTCAAGCTCAACAAGGAGTACTTGAGGGAAAAACATTTCCTTCTTAAACAGTTTCATCTCTTGCATTAAATGGACTCTGACAGCACTCTGAGGCAAGGGACCTCTCCTCATAAATGCTGAAAAATTGTTGGCAACTTATGCTGAAAAGATATCTGAGGAGACTCCAAACTGCCCCTCTGCCAAATATATATATATTTGTAGAAAAGCCTAAAAAGGTAAAGGTAAAAGGTAAAGATTAAAAGAACCTTCTGCCACAAGCATGAGCCTAGATGTGTAAAGGAGATGCATAACATGCCCACCAAGGCTCAGGAGACATTGCAGAAGAAGGGGCAGAAAGATTTTAAGAGACCCAGAGTGGGAGGGAATATCCTGAGGCATGGTGCCCTCTTCCACAGAAACTGACTGGTGCATTAATGACCCCACAGTGAATACCAACAATCCACTGAGGAGAACCCCCCATAGAATGGGGCTGAGGGAAGGGATATAAGAACATAACCCAACAGTCCCGACAGAAGATGGAAAAAGCTTAACCTTAAAACCATGGACTCTAGCTGGCAATTCCAAGCCCAGAGGTGGGTTGCCCCCCACAGTGAGCTGTTGGCCCAGGCAGACCCAAGAGGTCCCCAAAACAATGTAGGCCATTGACAAAACACTTGATTACCTGCCAGAGCTAAAAGGTAAGACCCTATTGCTGAAGACACCACAGGCCATGGTCACATAGAATACCGTGCTTAAACCAAACAGGAAACTAACTCCCTTCCAGCTAGCTCTCATAGTGCTGGAGAGCCCTGTGGGAGCAGCTGGAGGACAACAGTCACCAACAGTATGAATAAGCAGGAGACCCTGCAGACTATGAAATCAACCAGTTGGACAAGAAGTACACACTTGTGCAATAGTGGCACACAGCCTCTTCAGGTAACCAACTGTTCCCTGATTGGACAGGAGGCCCACTCAGTGGGAGAAAACTCATATCTGTTACTGGAAACCAAATCAGATTTCCATAGTCAGAAAACCCATACTTCAGATAGAATCCCCCACTGCTTTCTGGAAAAGAGTATGTATGCACAACAAAAATCTCTTATATAACTTTGCATAACCCTTTAACCCAAGCTGCTCTCACTCTTGGGTGGAAACATCTGCTTTATTTTACAGATGGCAGAGAAAACAGGAGAGTCAAAATCTATCGATAAAACAAGCAGATAATTGACTGCCCACAATGAGACTCTATACCACATCTGTCAGGGCCCAAGAGAACTTGCAGCAGCGCTGTGAACACTGTTACTGCTAGCCTGACAACTAGCTCCAAGATGATGGTGGCAGACACAGTGATCAATCAAAACCTATCAAAGCATAAATACCGAGGCTACAAAGAACACTAAATTGGACGCCTGCCATGGCTCAGGAATCATTGTGGAAGAGGGAGAAGAAAGATTGTAAGAGCTACAAAGTGGGTAGGAATGCCCTGAGGCGTGATCCACCCCTCCACTACCTCATTGGGACCGATGGAGGCCTTCATGACCCCACAGTGAATCCCGTAACCTCACTGAAGAGGACCCCAGGGAAACAGGAGCAGGGGTGAGGAAATAAAAGAGTATACAGTGTGTTACAATATATAATTTTTTAATTAGAAAAAGAAAAAATACATAACCCAAGGGGAATATGACCAATATACAATTTGTTCATACTGTAAAGTTTATAATAATAAATTTTTTTAAAAACCTAATGTGATCCAAGGAGAAGTCCACTTAGCATGGAAAATGCCGACTGTCCAGTCTTTACATAAACTTTTTGCAAATAGCTGGTCATGAAAAATCTCAGTTGCTTCAAATAGGAACCAACACAAAATTCATCCAATTACAAGAATGGGTTGTAGCTCAGTGGTAGAGTGCTTACCTAGCATGTGTGAGGAGGTCCTGGGTTTGATCCCCAAAACAAGAAAGAGGAGAGGAAAGGGGAGAAGAGAGGGAAGGGAGAGGAGAAATATATGTATGACCAATATCAAGGTATGGTCCAATAAAACTAACTTATATCCAAAGAACCCTTCAGGAGAAAAGTCAAAATACATGTATTAAAAAATTATGTGGGGCTGGAGAGATGGCTCAGCGGTTAAGGCACTTGCCTCCAGTGCCTAAGGCCCCAGGTTCAATTCCCCAGGACCCACATAAGCCAGACCCACAAGACAGTGGCCCTGGTGCGTTTCTCTCTCTCTCTCTCTCTCTCTCTCTCTCTCTCTCTCTCTCTCTCTCTCTCTCTCTCTCTCTCTCTCTCTGTATCTCTCTGCTTGAAAATGAATAAATAAAATATTTTTTTAAAAATTATGTGTCCATATATAATATATATAATTTCAACCTATTAAAGATTTTTTTCTCTTTAGTGTTTTATTTTATATATTACAGATTTTTTTATAGTCACTACCAGGAATTAAACCTAGAGTTTTGGGATGCTAGGCAAGTACTGTACCACTGAGTGACATCCACAGTCCTCTTTTTACTTTTTATTTTGAGACAAGGTCTTCTTAAGTTACCCAGGCTGGACTTGAACTCTCTGTAACCTTGAACTTGCAATCCTCCTGCCCCAGCCTCCCAAGAAGCTGGGATTACATGTCGGTGTCAGCAGGCTCAGCCCTGTTGCAGATTTCTCAATACCCTTAGCTGCTGACAGAAGACAGTGACTCAAGCTGGGGATGTAGGGGCTTGGTACAGCACTCACCACAACCAAGGAAACATCCATAAACCTGAAAAGTCTCTGAGGAAAGTACTTGTGTCATAAGAATTTCATAGTAATAACAACTTTGTATTATGCATCAGGCCCTAGTCTGCGTTTCCTGCTTTCATTTACTGAGCCTCACATCAGTTTGGAGGTAGGCAATATTCCCATTCTACATTGGAGAAAACCAAGAACATATCCCAGTGCAAATGGCATTCATTCTGGCATTTTCAAATATAACTTGTTTTACTTGATTCTCTTCCCCCTCTAGCCGCCCAAATTCCCCTCACTTAGGACCCCCCCCCCTTTCTACTCACCTCTTTCTACTCGCTTTTGGTTATCATTCCACCTTTATAGGCTTCACCCACATTCCCCCCTTATATACTTACTTACACATAGTTAAAGCTAGGCTCTGCATATCGGAAAGAAAAAATATTTTAAATATATATACATATATATAAGTAAATATATGTATGTATATTTGAGAGAGAAAGAAGCACATAAAGAATGGGCATGCCAGGGCCTCCTGCCATTGCAAACAAACCCCAGACACATGTGCATCTGGCTTTACATAGGTACTGGGAAATCAAACCTCAGTCATTAGGATTTGCAGGCAAGTGCCTTAACCACTGAGCAATCACTCCAGCCCCATTTTAAAATTTTTTTTTATTTATTTATCTGAGAGAGTACATGTGTAAGTATGGGTGCACCGAGGCATCCTGACACTACAAATGAACTCCAATTGCTTGCATACTTTGTGATTCTGGCTTTACCTGGGTACTGGACAAACCCAGGATGTAGGACTTTACAGCAAGTGCCTTTAACCACTGAACCATCTCTCCAGCCTAGAAAAATCATATTTAACAGGTAAACTGTAAAATTGTCCAAAACCAAAATACGATGCCTAACTCTCCAAAGGCACGTCTTTTTTTTTAAGCCTTCATTTTCTTTTCTTTTTCAAACCTCAAGGGACTCTTCATTGAACATCCACCCCTTGGGTATTGACACAGAGGACATTAGCCTGTATCTGCCTGCCTCAGGTCTAAGTGCAGGCTGTGCCTAACTCTCTCCCAAATGTGTTCTTTGCTGCTTCTACTACTGACATTGAGACACAAGCTTGTCAGTGCCTATTAGAATTAAGAGTCTGTTCTTAACAACTCAATGAGATGCACTTGGCAATATGCACAGATGTATTTTTGAATTTAAGGACATTTTAACAATAAATATACTGTCTCTCATATGGGGAACTTGTCCTGAAAAATGGGTCTTCCCTGATTTTTAACCCTGAACTTAAGCTTACTGAAAACCCTGCTTGGTGTTTTTTTTATATATTTATTTATTTGCAAGCAGAGGGAGATAGAAGAAAGACATACAGAGAGAATGGGTGTATTAGGACATCCAGCCATTGCAGACAAACTCCAGATGCATGTGTCACTTTGTGCATCTGGCTTTACATGAGTACTAGGGAATCGAACCCAGGTCGTTAGGCTTCGCAGGCAATTGCCTTAACCACTGGGAAATCTCTTCAGCCCCAAACCCTGCTTTATGAACAAGAGTGTGTGTGCATGTGTGTTCAGGTGCATGTTTGTGTAGAGGTTTGAATGCACATGTATGTGTAAGGATAACCTCAGGTGTTGCTCCCCATGCACATTGTCTACCTTCTCTTATGAGACAGGGTTTCTCATTGGTCTGAAGCTCGCCAAGTAGACTAGACTGGCTAGCCAGAAAGCCCAGGAAGCCTCCTGCTTCCACCTCCCTAACATGGGAATTACAGGCATGCACCACCATGGCGGACATGTTTATGTAGGTACTAGAGATTGAACTCAGGTCCTCATGCTTTTGAGGCAAACACTGACTGAGCTAGCATCCCAGCCTGAAATAAAATATTTTCCATTATTTTGCAAATTGATAGATATTCCAAACAGCTAAGGAAAACACTTACTTGAGTTCACAACAAGAACCTTTACCACTGTATTAGTTAACTTCTCATTGCTGGGACAAAACACTTGACAAAACTCATTTTAAAGGAGAAAGGTTTATTTCAGCTTACATTTCCAGGTTCCAGTCCACCATAGTGGGGAAAGCATGGTGGCAGAGCTTGAGGCAGCAGGTCACATTCAGTCCACAGTGAGGAAGCAGAGAGAGAGAGAGAGAGAGAGAGAGAGAGAGAGAGAGAGAGATGAATGCTGGTGCTCAGCCAGCTCTCTTCTTTCTATACAGTCCAGGACCCCAGCCCACAGAATGTTGCCACCCACAGTTAAGGTGGCCCTTCCCTCCTTAATTAACTTTATCAGGATAATCCCTCACAGGCATGACCAAAGGCTATCCTAATTAAAATAATCCTTCTATTTTTTTTTTTTTGGTGTGCTGGGCTTGAACCCAGGCCTTCCTGCATGTTAGGCAAACATGCTACCACTGAGCTAATTCTCAGCTAAAATAATCCTTTGAATGATAATCAATATAAACCATCACACCCACTGAGCCATGTCTTTTAAAAAATCTTTTCCGATTTAAAAAAATGTAATTATCAGAAGAAAAAAGCATGGCTAAGATTTTTTAAGTACTTGAACTTAGACAAATAATGCTGAACCAAGAAGAGATGCCAATCTTAATAAATACTTCCAGTAGTTGGTAAGTAACCTAATATATCACATTATTCAATTGGCATGTACATCATGGTATACTTGTAAACGACAAGAATAAAATGTGGTTTGGGCTCTAAGATGGTCAGTCTCCACTTTCAACTTGACTGGAGTTGAATCACCATGGAAACACACCTCTGAGCATGTCTGTGAGGGTATTTCCAAAAAGGTCTAAGAAGGAAAAATCTACTGCGAATGTGGGTGACATCATTTCATAGGCTGGGGTCCTGGATTGAATAGAAAAGAGACAGTGAGGGGGCTGGAGGGATGGCTCAGCAGTTAAAGACGCTTGCTTGTAAGCCTGGGTTCGCTTGTTCAATTCCCCAGTGGCCAGGTAAAACCAGATGCACAAAGTGGTGCATGCGTCTGGAGTGTGTGTGCAGGGGCAAGAGGTCCTGGTGCACCCATTCTCTCTCTCTCTCTCTCTTTCTCTCTCTCTCTCCTTGCAAATAAATAAATGAAAGTATATTTTTAAAAAAGAAAGAAAGTAGACAGTGAGCTGAGGACCAGCATTCATTTTTTTCTGCTTCCTGACTGCAGATGTTATGTGACCAGCTGCTTCACACTCCTGCCACCATTCCTTCCCCACCATGCTGGATTGTATCTCTCAAACCATAAACCAAAATCAACCCTTCCTTCCTTACACGCTTTTTTCAGGCATTTTATCACCGAAACAAGAAAAGTAACGTACACAGGTTCTAATGGAACTTTGCAGAAAAGTTCACTGGGAAAGTGGGTCTGGAAGAATCCGTGAGAATTTGCCAAGCAGAAAGAGGAGGGTGTAGACTTAAAGGAGAAAGTGCCAAGTCAAAAATGATGTGACCACCAGAATGGTATAGATTTGATTCCAACCCCCAAATTGTAGCAGCTTAAAGTGATTTAAAGATCTGTCTCTCACATCCACCCTAAGTTGGTTAGGGACACGATGGCAGACCAGACACCAGTTTTCAACTTCGCTAGTTACAATGGCAGAGGGAAACTCAGTGCAGGGTTTTCAGTGCAGGATCATTTCCACTTACAAGCCATTGGCTGGAACTAGTGGCACAGCCCCATCCAATCACAAAGGAGCCTGAGAATGCCAACCTATCCTGTACCCAGAAGGTGGAGAGGCAGAAACACTGTTGTCCTTCAGTATCCTCTAGGGACTGGGTTATAGAACCCCCTCCTCCTACTCCCAAAATTCCAATGTCTTTGGGTGCTCCAGTTCCTTATGGCATAGTATTTGCATATAACCTATGCAACCCTCCCATGTACTGTAATCACCTCCAAATGACTTATCTAGCACAATGTAAATGCTACGTAAATAGTTGCTATACAGCACTGTTGAGAGAATATGACAAGGAAGAAAGGTCTGAACATGGTCTGGATACGTGCTATTTCTTTTCCATATATTTTGAATCTGCACATGTTGAATGCATGGACAGACGGCTGCCTATATTTGGCAAACAGCACTGAAATGTACCACGTAAGGCTCTGTGTGCAGCAAGTGTGTTATGTGGATAGGGTTAGAGAGCCCAGTTAGTAGCAGATAAGGCTGGAGAAAACTTAGTCTTTTGTGAAAAAGCCTCATTTAGACAAAAAAAAAGTAATTAAAAGGGTTTGTTGAAGTCTTGGGGGTTTTGCTTGCTTTGCTGTATGTGGCATGCATGCATGTGGATATGTGTTTGCATGCATTTGCGCGTGTGTGTGCAGGTGTGCATGCGTGTATAGTCCAGAGAATGGTGCCAGGCTCCTACTCAGTCACTCTCCACCTTATTTTGTGTGTATGTGTGTTGTGTAATATGTACATGTTGTGTATGCACATATGTATGCAGATGTGCACATCCTGTGCACACACGTGAGGATGCTAGTGGGGGCCATTGGCTGTTCTCCTCTTCTTACATATCTGCCTGCATTGGTCTCAGCCCCTCATAAGCCTGGGGTTACAGATGTGCACCTGGCCATGCCCAGTGGTTTACCTGGGAACTGAGAAGAGAACTCTCGTCGTCTCCGCCTCTCTTGGGCCCTCATGCGTGCGTGTGTAGCAAGCACTTTTAACTGCTGAGCCCTCTCTCCAGCACCTCTCTGCTTTAAGTTCTTCTTTGAGACAGGGTCTCACTGAGCCTAGAACTCACTGATTTGACTAGGCTAGCTAGCCGGTGAGCCCCCAGGATTCCCTGTCTATGTCTCCCAGGCACTTGAATAACAGGCACACTCTACCATTTCACACGGTACTAGGAACATAAACCGAGGTCCTCATGCTTATGCAGCAAGCTCTTTTACCTACTAAGCTGTCACCCTGGCCTTTGTTGAGTGTTTTAATGAATGCAACAAGAATTGCAAACATTAGCAACATTCCACACTACATTTCAGCGATGGCTCTGTCACCCGTGGGGAGTGTACAAGCCTCGGGTTGCTTTTCTCCCCATAGTGGGATACAGTCTTAACCTCAACAAACACTGAGCACCTCTAAAGGAATTCAGACTGGAGGCTTCAGGGAAAATCACAGTGGTGCTTCTAATGGACCTACTTTGGATGTCAGTAATGGGTCACTAAGGAACCTTGAAGCCTGCACTGAAGTCATAAGGATATGTCAAACATGACCTAATTACCAGGGTTCTAAAGGAAGTCTATTGACGGACCCTTAGAGGTGACAGTCTCACAGCTCGGATCAGCTCATGATCTTTGAGTTCCATAGAGCTGTGCCCTAGAATGGTGGTATTGGTGAGTGGGATGGTACATGATGCCTACATAACTTTGCAGACAGGCTAATGCAGGAAGCAGCCAACAAGTAATTGACTCCATCAGTCTGGTGAGAGCTGTTTGCCTGTTCAGCCTTTTGCCTCAGGGCTACAGCAAAACAGCCAAACTAGGTGCACTAGAGATGGGTTTTGTATGTTTGTTTTAAACAAGACTTAGGTGAAAAGAGCATCTGTGGCTGTGATCCAGTATTGGGTGCACTAAATCCAGGCTACAAACCAGAACGAGGTGTCATACAGAAGAAATGAACCAGAAACCATGATGTCCTCTGACATTTAACACTCTCCCTAACTTCAGGCATTTTCCAGTCTTTTTTGAATCCGGGAGAACATATGGAGATGGATCAGATATATCTGCAAAGCTCTTTGGACTTCTCAAAGGAAAGACAGCAGATAAACATAAGGTATTGTTAGTGTGTATCTTTTTTTAAATAGCTGTCATATCCAGTTCATTTTTTGAATTATTTTCTCTTTTGACCTGAACTGTAAAATGAATGATTTCAAGAAGAAAAAAGAAACTGCTAAATCATATCCCCCCACAAGACTCCCAATAGATGGGTGCATTTTATATTACATGGAAATCATCTTGGAATGTCACAAGACGCTTTTTATCCAATAGGGGTTCTCTAACAGGAAAAAAAATTAATTGGCAAGATCCTGTCAGTATGTTACTCCCAATTTGGCTAGGGAGGCATTAACTGTTTTAAACCAAAACTTTTACAATCGATCAGTGGGCTAGGTATGTAGCTCAGCAGCACAGTTCTTGCCTAGTATACGCGTGGTCCTGGGTTTGATTCCCAGCGCTAAGGGTCTCATAGATGTTATGCATGTACTCTATACTTGTCCACGCCATTTTTTTTCTTTTTTTGGAAAAAAATGACCTGTAGCTTTAAAAAAAAAGGAATAAAGAAGAGGAATATGAGGAGGAAAAAGAAGTAGAGTCTGGATGTGGTAACACTCTCATAATCCCAGCATGCAGGAGGCAGAAGCAGGGGGATTGCTGTCAGCTTGAGTCCAGCATGGTCTATATAGCAAGTTCCAGATAAGCCTGGGCTACAAAGCAAGACCTTGTCTTAAAAAAGGGCACAGGTATTCATGACCCCCTACCCCATGGACTGATCCAGTACGCCCACCAAGGAGGGCCCCCAGTGGGTTGGAGACAGGGAGGAGGGAAATGGGGGTACCAACATAAGATTTGCTCATATACTGTATCTAATTAAGGACAATAAATATATTAAAAACTACAACTTTAGGATTGGAAAAATTGCTGAGATGTTTAAGGCACTTGCCTACAAAGCCTAATGACCCAGGTTCAATTCCCCAGTACCCACATAAAGTCAGATGCACAGTGGCACTTGCATCTGGAGTTCATTTACAGTGGCTAGAAGCCCTGCTGTACCCATTCTCTCTTTCTCTCTCTCTCTCTCTCGATTCTTTCTATCCCTCTGTGTTTGCAAATAAATAAAAATATTTTAAAAATTGTTTTTTTAAAAAAGGGCACAGGGGGCTGGGAGACATGGCTCATCAGTTAAGGCATTTGCCTGCAAAGAAGGACTCAAATTTGATTCCCCAGTCTGGAGTTCTTTTGCAGTGGCTGGAGGCTCTGGCACACCCATTCTCTCTCGCTGTTTGCCTCTTGCTCTGTCTCTCACTCCTAAATAAATAAATAAAATATTTTTTAAAAGGGCACAGGGTTGGAGAAGCCAACTCAGTTGGTAGAACATTGGTCTAGCATGCACAGTTTTCATTGCCCAGCACTTCATGAGTCAGACATGAGAGCACACACCTGTAATCCCAGCACTCAGGAGGTGGGGGAGGGAGGGAAGATGGAGTTCAATGCAGCCTTGGCTACATAGGTAGTCCGAAAACAGCCAGGGCTACATGGAACCCTGTCTTAAAAGTTGGGGAGGGGACCCCAGGTCTGAGACGAAATCCTGTTGCTGAAGAAATCGCAGAATACCATCGATCTTCATCGAGAGTCCCAGCGAGGTCTGGAATGGTAACCAACCCCCAGATGGCAGTTAGTGAAGGGCTGGAGGGCAATGCACAAGCTGCCAGGGGAAGCTGATTTGCGATAACTGGAGTAAACAGACCATTGGCATGAAACATAGT
>PVHP010034004.1:0-19299 GCA_004024765.1 Zapus hudsonius
GTGTGTGTGTGTGTGTGTGTGTGTGTGTGTGTGTGTGTATCCCAAGCATGGAACACCCCGACAAAAGTGGATTAATACAATGGTGTGCTGATATTTTACCACCAGGTATGGTTGCTATACAGGTAAACTGTGTGTTGGCCAAGACCCATTGCTGCAGGGCAGAGCTGGATAAAGGGATTCCAGGCAGGCTCCATCAACACATGGGAAACTTTCTCTTCCTAAAGCTGCAGGCATAGAACGTGATCTCAGGTTACCTGGGTGGATTAGGAGCCTCCCAGCTCTGCTTTCCAGGAGGAAGGAAGGAAGGAAACCAACCAGTCTGAGCCCCTCCTCCATGCCCACTTTGTTGCTGGGCACCCTCACATGTGATTGTCTTTGGCCCTTTGAGGGTGTGGCAGCTTAGAAAAGTAAAATGTACCCAATGGATGTCCCTGAACTACAAGATCTGGATGCTGTAATCAAGGTCAAGATCCCTTGCAGCTTCCTCTGACAGTGGAGGTTGTATCAGCACTCCAGTAGAGGCCTCAGTGACCTTCAGGGTCACGTGTCCCAGTACGGTTGAGCAGCAGAGGAATAAACTGCTGGTGACCAGGTAGGAGGTAAGAGCAGGCTCAAGACCCGCTCCAAGCACTCTCAAGGGTGACCTGGGCTCATCGGTGAAAAAACACCGAAATTCAGGGGCACCTTCATATGCAGGGACCAGTTAACCTTTCCAGCACTCCTCAGTGGGGTTACTTTCAAAGCCAGTTTTATAAACTGAAACTTTCCTACACATACATCTAATAAATGGCAAAAACAGGGACCTGAACTGTGACCTCTGCATGATCTGTTTAGGGTTTATTTCATCTAAGGGAGTCACTTCCTTTGGTACAAATATCACATGTTATCCTGGAATTACAGACACATAAAGGTTGGGTCAATCTGGAAGGTTTCTCAGACCTCCATAAACCTGGACATAAAAACACCATCTTTCAAACAAGACCATCTAAGGGCTGGGGAGATGGCTCAGCGGGTAAAAGTGCTTGCCATGCAAGCATTAGGACCTGAGTTCAGATCCTCAGCACTATGAAAAAGCTTGGTGAAGTCTGTAATTCCAGCACAGGAGGATCCCTGGGGCTTATGCCTGCCAGCCAGTCTAGCAGAATTGGTAAACTCTAGGTTTAGTGAAAGATCTTGCCTCAAAAAGATAAGGTAGAGGAGAGGGCTGGAGAGATGGCTCAGAAGTTAAAGGTGCTTGTTTGCAAAGCCTAATAGCTGGGGTTCAATTCCCTAGTTCCCACATAAAACCAGATGCAAGAGGCCCTGGTGCACCCATTCTCTCTGTCTCTTGCAAATAAAAGAATACATTTTTTAAAAAAATGAGGTGGAGAGGCATGAGGAAGATCCCAAGTGTTGACCTCTGGCTTCCACATCAAGTACACAATGTGCAGTATACCTGCATTACACATGTATACCCATACCCATACAAACATGCATACACATACACACATCCTCAAAAATAAAGAGTCCATGCATGCATGTCTCTGGGGGCCCTTAAGAAAGAGCTTGACATTCTTCTACGGTGGGTCTCTTAGGGACAGAATGGGTGGTGACCATTATACACAACAGCAGAGGTGTGACCTGAGGGTACACTGGCCATGTGGATCAGGCCTGTGTGGCTACCCTTGAAGCTCATCTCTCTCATCAACAACAGAAACCCAGACTTCTCCAGTTTGCATATATTTGCCAGGCTGGGGTGGCTCCCAAATCCACACACACAGCCCCTCTGTTTACAATGTACTATAACATGTACTGTGGGGGGGGGTGAATGGGGAGGGTGAGCAGTTAAGACTGAACACTCCAGGCCGGCCTGGGAAAGCCTGAGTTAAAGCAGGTCTGTCCTGGTGTGGGGGAAGGGAGGGGAGGGGAGGGGAGGGGATGTAAGTGGCTCTCTCAACAAGGACTGCATTGTGTCAGGCTCTGTCATTTTCTTGCTTGTGGTTTACAATCAGTTAAAAAACAATCCTTTCACTTCCCTCAGAAGAACAGCTGGGAATGCACAGATCCCAGCCTTTCCCTTCAAACCATCCCTGTCAGTGAGGAGTTGGGCCTCCCCTCAGGCAGCTGGGAGACCTACAGGCAGCCCTGTTCTCTGGGCTCCTTCAAGGCAGAAGCAACACAAGACACAGGGGCCAAACTCACCTCTGGCCTAGCAGCTCCTGGATTCTGGACACCAGGAACCCCCAAGGGCCAGGACATTCCTGGGGATTCACTGGTCCATCTGCAAGAGCTGCATTCGGGTATCAGGGACACTTCAAAATGTTAGGAAAACCCAACTTGCCATTAAAAAATATAATAAATAACCCACCCATTGGCTAGTATTCTTTAGACATAGTCTTAAGCTGGAAGCTATTTAAAAGCCACTGTTGGGGTTTAGCAGTGAGGGCATTTGCCTGCAAAGCAGAAGGACGTGAGTTCAATTCCCCAGTACCCATGTAAGCCAGATTCACAAGGTGGTGCAACATGTGTCTGAAATTCGTTTGCAGTGGCTGGAGGCCCTGGTGCTCCCATTCTCTATCTGTATCTGCTTCTCTCTCTCACTTTCTCTCTCATAAATAAATAAATAAATAAATAAATAAAATATTTTTTTAAAAAGCCATTGTTGCGCTGGGGGATGGCTCGGGATAAGAGCACTTGCTGCAAGGGAAAGAAGGCTTGAGTTCCATTCACAGCACCCAGGTGAAAGTCTGGCATGAGGGACTAGGGAGATGGTTCAGGGGTTCAAGGCACTTGCTTGCAAAGCCTGCCATCCCAAGTTTAATTCCCAAGCCACCCACATAAGGCAGATGCAAAAGGCACACACACACACACACACACACACACACACACACACAGACACGTAAATAAACAAACAAAAAACATTTTTAATGACTGCTAAAAAATAAAAAACCCAGCAGCATGCTCAAGCATGGCTGTAACCCAGTGCTGGGGGCAGGGGAGGAAAAGAGACAGGAAGATCACTAGGCTCCCTGGTAAACCAGCCTATTAAAAAACAGGGAGCTCCAAGTTCTGTACGAGACTCTGTTTCAGGGAAGTGAATTAAAAGGTGATAGAAGAAGATACCGGTGGTTCCGTCCCAAGCTTCCACACACATGCGCACATGGTGTACACATCTACAGACACAAATGCATACACCACATGCACTATGCACATACCACATACACACACACATACATACACCAGGCTCCTGTCACCCTGCTTACCCCATAAGTACATCTAGATTAATAGATTCTATTCAATAAATTAAAAAAAAATTCTTAGGGTCTGGAGAGATGGCTCCGATTCCCCAGCACCCACGTAAGGCCAGATGTACAAATGGTACATGCATCTGGAGATTGTGGTGGCTGGAGGCACCCATTCATATGATAGTGCACACCCATTCATATATTTTCTCTCTCTCTCCTTGCAAATAAATAAATACAGTATAAATGTGAAAAAAATTATTCATTTCTTTGCACATGTATATATGTATAGACACGACAGGGCTTCTTGCTGCTGCAAATGAATGCCAGACGCTTGTGCCTCTTTTTACATCTGGTTTACTTGGGTGGTTTGGGACTTAAACCCCGCTGGTTGACAGACTTGGTAATGGTAAGCAAATACCCTTAACTACTGCGTCATCTTCCCAGTCCCTTTAAATAGATTTTTTAAAACTACAAACCCAATTTTTCCTCTGTGCACCAAAAGCTTCCAATTTTCAGACAGCTGACATCACATTTAAATAAATGATGGCTGTTTGTCTGCATGCGGTCTTTCACACTGCAGACTGCTGACTAGCACTGAGCGGAAAGGCAGGGTGACGGCATGTTTGGGACAACGTGTTGCTCTGTCGGGGAGACAGCAACAGTTACCGGTGGGTGTTTTCAGATGCGAGCACTGACAGCCTTGATTCAGCTCTTAAAGAGGTTCTGGAGAGAAAAGTCTGCATTGATCCTGCGTCCGATCCTTGGCTTCAACTTTGAAGACATACCTGAGATCTACCTGCTTGGGAAAGTGCCCAGGTGTTTATTATTACTGCTCATCAACAATTTTTATATGTATGTATTAATGTATTTGATCGTTATCCCTCCCCATCATTTTCTCTTGTCCCTTCTCTCCATCCCTCTTCTACAGCATCTCTTCCTCTGTTAAAAAAAAAACTGTATTTTTAATTATTTGAGAGAGACAGAGAAAGTAGAAGCATAGATGTGCTAGGGCCTCCTGCCACTGCAAATGAACTCCAGTCACCATGGTTCACTTTGTGCATCTGACTTCGCACTTTGCGCACGGCACTGGGGAACCCAACCCAGGCCATCAGGCTTTGCAAGCAAGTGCCTTTAATCACTGATCTATCTCTGTAGCCCTGAAACCCTTCTTTTTCCCCACTGGTCCTTCTTCTACTTTGATGTCTTTTTTTTTTCCTTGTGTATATGAGACACACTGAGTTTAATTGGGGGTGTCTGGATGAGAATGGGTGGGGGATTATTTACCAGTACACAGGTTTTCACTGGGGATAACTGGGCCAATTTGGGACCACTGTCAGAACACTTGTGCCGAGTCAGTCGGCTCCTCTCACACAATAATGAAACCCCACATTGTCTGAGCACTTGTTCCCACTGCACAAGAGGCAGAAGGAATTGGGCTCTCCCAGCTGTTCCCAAAAATGCATGTCTCCTCATACCCACAGGCAAGAAAAGCCCTGAAGCTCTCAGCTATCCGAACAACACAGACATCCCTACAGGAACTGAGCTTCTCTCAGCCCAAGGAAAGTTCCAGATTCAAATACAAATCCATTCTTGAAGAGCAATAAATCAAAGGGACAAAGCCTAACAACGCTCATGTCAAGAGGAAATCCTGTCCATAGGCCTCTTGGAGAAGCCTGACTCTCTGGCTTTTGGAACAAAGGTCCCTTCTGTGACATCAAACAGCAGGTTTAAGAGTGTCCTTGCTTCTGCCTTTGGCTACCTTTCAAAACCACAAGTACATCCAAGGGCAGCCAGGACAGTAAGAAAGCCAAGATACGGTATGTCTCTAAAAGAGAAGAGCAGATCCCTCCTCCAGCTCTGCCTTCTGCTTGGCTCTCAGTACTCTTCTGAAGTACTGAGCTAGGATGGGAGACTCACCTCCAAGCAAGGAGCTAGGTCAACGATGTCTACAGTGGGCCTCAACATTCTTGAAGTCTATGGAGTAGTGTCTGGGGAAGGCCTGACAACACTTTCTGGTTCTGACCCAAACTCAGTCATCCATAAGGATGTCCTATTAGGCACCTGAGCAGCCCCGAACTCATTTTCCCAGTTGAAGATGATGAGAGCCGTATCTGCCAATCATGTTCAAGCAAGAGAATTTGTGACTATATCCTTAAACTATTAAACTACTTTAAAACTATGAAATATAGAGGATATGAATATATACTTTTGTGTTATGTATGTAACTTTATATCATGGCTTATTCTTAAGGGGGATGTTATGACATCTTTGGAGATGACAGCTTAGTCATGGAAATGTCTGAGTCAGAGGAGACGTCTTCAGCTTGGGGCTTCCCACAGGGTAGATGTGTAATTCATATCAGTGATGATAAGGTGCCATTTTAATGAGCAATAAGCTTAATATGTTTGCTGTAATAACAGCAAATTTAGAACAAATTTCCCGGTAGGTACTTGAACTCTACATATACTATGTTTGTGCTATACATATATTTCTATGACAAAGCTTAATTTATAAAGTAGGCATAGTAAGAGAGCAACAGCAGAAATAATAAAATAAAGCAATAATAATAATAATAATAATATACTCTAGATCTTGGTGACCTCAGCATATATTTTTCTTATTAAGCTAAAAACTTTCCATTTCCCACTTAAAGACATACACACACACACACACACACACACACACACACACACACACTCACTCACTTGGGCTGGAAGAACGGCTCAGCGGTTAAGGTGCTTGCCTGCAAAGCCTAATGACCTGGGTTTGATTCCCCAGTACCCATGTAAAGCCAGATGCACAAAGTGGTACATGTGTCTAGAGTTTGTTTACAGTGGCCAGAGCCCTGGCACATCCATTCTCTCTCTCTCTCTCTCTCTCTCTCTCTCTCTCTCAAAGATTTAAAAAATTTTAATGGAAAGAAGCCAGTTATGATGGCTCACACCCAAAGTTTCAACACTTGAGAGGCCAAGATAGAAGGATCATTGTAAATTTAAGGCCAGCCTGAGCTATAGAGTGACTCCTAGGTTAGAATGGGCTAGAAAGAAACATCACCTACCTCTCAAAAAATAAGCAACAGCTAGGTGAGGTGGTGCACACCTTTAATCCTAGCACTCTGGAGGCAGAGGTAGGAGGATCACTATAAGTTCAAGGCCAGCCTGGGACTACAGAGTGAGTTCAAGGCCAGCCTCGGCTAGAGTGAGACCCTATCTGGAAAGAAAGAAAAAAAGGAATGAGGGAAGGAAGGGAGAGAGAAAGAAAGATATAAGGTACTTTAAACTTCTTAAAATCAGGAAGGTCTCAGGAGATTCCCTTAAAAACATTAGAAAATCAGGGGCAAGGGAGATGCTCAGTGGGTAAGGGACCTGATCTGAAGCATGAGGACAGGAGTTCAGATTCTCAGGTCCCACATAAACGCCCGGTGGGTGTGGTGGGCATCTAGAGTCCCAGTGTGGAAGTGGTGGAGACAGGAAATCCCAGGGCTAGCTAGACCAGATGAACCAGTGAGCTCCAGGCTCAAGTGAGAGACCCTGGCTCAGCAAAATAAAGAGGAGGGTGAACTAGAAGATGGCTTAGCAATTAAAGGAGCTTGCTTGCAAAACCTGCTGGCCTAGGTTCGACCCCAGTACACACATACACACATAAAGCCAGACACACAAAGTGGTACATGTGTCTGGAGTTTGTCTGCACTAGCAAGGGGCCTTGGCACACCCATACTCATTCATTCTCTCTCTCTCTCTCTCTCTCTCTCTCTCTCTCTCTCTCTCACACACACACACACACACACACACACACACACACACACACACATCCATAATACAATAAGAGAGCAATTGAGAGAAACCTCTGGCTTCCCCCATGCACACACATGCACCTACATGCATGGGCACACACACCACACACATGCAAAAAAAAATGCCCTTTTCCACACACCATCCAGCCTTCTCATTCTGCATTTTTTCCACAGGATATGCTCTCTCTTGCTACCTCCTGTATTCCTCTTAAACAATAAGATATTTTAAGTTAAGGGGGGAAAAAAGATGTGAATTTGCATTAATGTGGCTCTGGCTAATAAACAAACTCTAAGCCATCAGCACTTATGAAGCCTTCCACTGCCTGGACTTCAACCCCGGGACTTGCACCCATGCTCTGATGAGGTCTGTTACAGACCTCTGACTTCTGGGCAAGTTAGTTTTCAAACCAAAAAAAGCTTTGAACTCCCAGCAGGTTAGCAGCTCTGATCTTGGTGTTTATGAAAAACTTCCTCAACATAGGAGGGTGGCTCCATTACTACCTCCTCCCTAGTGACCCCCGGGCAGTTTTTCCCATGTGCAAGCTGGCATCCAGCCAGGCAGGACCTCACAGATTTAAGGAGTGGGTTTGTGAACTGTGTGTCTGGTACATGGCAGATTCCTAGCTCAACAGTTTACATGAATAAATTGTTTAAAAAGTGGTCCGTGCTGGGAGTGGTGACACATGCCTTTAATCCCAGCACTCCAGAGGCAGAGGTAGGAGGACTACCATAAATTCAAAGCCACCCTGAGCCTACATAGTGAATTCCAGGCTAGCCTGAGCTAGAGAAAGACCCTACCCTGAACCCCCCTAGACACCTCCCCCCAAAAAAAGTGGTCTGTAGTAGGCAACAAAACAGTTGCTTCTGATCCACCTCATGCAGCCTGGCATTGGTGCTTACTTCTGGCAAGCCAGACGTCTTTGCTGTTCACCTACATCCTTGTTCACTAAATGCCAACAATGCTATATGGAACACAGTTATTGGGGGGGGGGTTGGAGGAGCTGGCTCAGCAGTTAAGTGTGTGCTTCCTGTGCAAGCACGAGGGCCTGAGTTCGAATCTTCAGAACCTGTAGAAACACCTGGCATGGCCACGCAGGTTTGTAACCCTAGGCTTGTAGGGAGTGGAAACAGAAGAGCTGGGGCTTGTGAACTGCAAGGATCGGTAAGAAAGTCTGTCACATGGAAATACAGGCAGGTGAGTGATGGGGTGGAACAGCTGATGTTCTCCAGCCACCCCAGGTGAGCCCACGGGGTGCTACACCAGCACATACGTGTGCATATACCACACACACCACACCTAAATACTTCATAGATGCAAATAATAATAATAATAATAATAATAATAATAATAAACAAAGAAAGAAAAAGAAAAAAACCACCGACACACAGTATGCACCTCCATATTTGCGCTGGGAAGTTACAGCCCCCCCCCGGGATACCCTATTCTCCCAGTATTAGAAGTATTTTAGGGCTCTTTAATACTATCTACAGAGAACAGCTGAGTTTCCACTTATTTCCTCCTTACAATTGTGAAACTAAAACTAATTGATCTTCTGTCTGCTTTATCAACATCCATACAGTTCTGGCAACTTGAAACTCCCCAGCCACAGGCCACACCAGCTTTCTTTTGGGTTTTTCAAACATATTGAACTTGTTTCCACCCTATACTTGGAATAGTCTACAAAGGTCATCTTAGCTCTTAAATTATCGTTTTCTCAGAGACCTGTCCAGTTTAAACAAACAAAAACACTCATGTCCAATCAAGCTCCAGCATGTCAATCTGTTTCTCCTGTAGTATTTGCTTCAGACGAGAAAGGGCAAAATGTAATCATTTGGCTCCTAGAAGCATGTCTTCCTTTGGGGGCTGGGAGATGGCTCAGCAGTTAAAGTCCCCTGCTTCCAAAGCCCACCAGCCAGGGTTCAGTTCCCAAGCACAACCTGACGTAAGAAGTGGCACAGGCATTGTGTTGATGAACAATGGAAGAGGCCCTGACATGCCCTCCATGCAAATACCTAATTGTTTGAAATATTTATGTGAGAGAGAGAAAGAGGCAGACAGACACACAGAGAGAGTAAGAGTGCACCAGGGCCTCTGGTCACTGCAAACAGACTCCACGTGCATGTGCTGCCACTTGTGCATCTGGCTTTATGTGGATACTGTCAGATTTTGCAAGCAAGTGCCTTTTACCCTGAGCCATTTATTCAACCCAAAATAAAATGCATATTTTTAAAAGACTGTCTTCAATGTTGGACTATCTATCTATCTATCTATCATCTATCTATCTATCTATCTATCTATCTATCTATCTATCTATCTATCTATCTATCTAACTATCATCTATCTCTCTATCTATCTACTCATTTAAAAACACATCCCATCAAGGCAGAAATGCTGATTTGTTAAATCTGATGTATATTTAGTATACTTTGCCTTTTTAGATGTTACTGTTTTTAAACCTTTTATTGACAACCTTCCATACATATGCACAATATACCATGGTCATAACCACTGTCCCCCTTCCATTGTCCCCTCTCCACTACCCTCTCTCCTCTGCTTCCCAGCTAGTCCCTGTTCTATTTTGATGTCTTTTTTGACTAATCCCCACCCCACCTCCCTTTTTTGTGTGTGTGTGGGGGTTTTTTTGAGGCAGTCTCAGTCTGGCCCAGGCTGGCTTTGAACTCACAGTGATCCTCTTACCTCTGCCTCCCCAGTGCTGGGATTAAAGGTACGAGCTAGCGCACCTGGCCCAGGACTAACCCTTTAAAGACTCAAAAGGCACTGGGAAGAATTTTCCTGGTGAAACCCTGAGGCCTATAAGACCATAAACTCTAATGAACACAGATGCTCAATATATAGATATTGAACCAAATAATGAGCTCGCATCAAAATAGCTTTCTTTGCTAATAGGTTGAATGAAAAGGAAGACATGAGAAGAAACCGCCCATTCTTTACCCAATAGCATCACAGCCAGCATCACAGGTTGCCAAACTAGCTCTGACATGCAGAAGCCAATCCCAGCACAGTCCATTATGAACCCAGAGAAGCATCGCTGACAACCGTGAGGCTCACTCACCCAGAACCCTGGCCGCTACAGGAGAAATCAGTTCTCCTACAATATTAGGAAGCTGACCTAGTAATGCATCCAGACAAACATTTTATTTCAGCAGACTGACAACTGAAGGAGACACATATACAATCTACTTGACACACATCTTGGCAGTGCCATAGAATTAACCAGTTGTCAATTCAGAATCTGACAGTCATTTTTAAACATGTGCTTGAGGGCTAGAGAAATGGCTCATCAGTTAAAGGCACTTGCTTGCAAAGCCTGATAGCATGAGTTTGATTCCCCAGTATCCATGCAAAGCCAGATGCACAAAGTGGCACACTCATCTGGAGTTCGTTTGTAGTGGCAAGAGGCCTTGGTGTGCCCCATTCTCTCTCTCTCTCTCATTCTCTCTTTCTCTATGCTTGCAAATAAATAAGTAAAAAATATTTTTAAATTGTGCTTTATTTTAAAGGACTTAATGAGCTAGCAAGCTGGATTTAAATTTTTTAAACATTAGATGCTCTGAAGAAATGGGTTAATTTTTTAAAGTCTTATCATTTTTATGTTGTGGCTACAACATAAAAATGTGTCTTTGAAAGATATATACCAAAATATTTATAAAGAAAATGGGTTCATCTGCAATTAAGAGATTTTCTTCTAAATAATACTTGAGTGGGAAAGCAGGTGAAAATACGGACAAAATAGGACGGCTCCACGGGAGTTACACTTTCCTTGGGCGAGAGATGTAGTTCAGTGGTACAACATTGCCTGACACGTACAAGTCCCTGGGTCCCCAGCGCTGGGAGAAGACAAAGTGGGAGGGAGGAATCATGGAGGGGAGGGAAGAGGAAAATCTGCATTAACTATACGTTGATATTTTTTTCTCTTGAAGAAAAATCATTTTCACTATTGAAATGACAAAACTTACCTGTAATTGAAGGTCTCCCCTTTCCAGTCTTGCAGTGGGTTTTCCTGGATGATGTCCTGGGTGAGAGGTGAACTCTGCCATGGGGATTTGGAGTGGGGAAGGGTGCCCATGTGACCCACGTTATCACAGGACCTTATGGAAGGAGGGCCCTTTTTCTTCCGTGGAAGGGTGCCGTGTATAGACACGTCCTGATACGCATCTGTGCGGTGCTCAGCAAGAGGAGACTTGCTGCTCAGAAGGTCCATGGACGAAGCCAGGGGGAACTGGTGATTCACTGGCATGTTTCTGGGAAGGCTTGCAAATTTACCCGCAGCCATGATTCTCAACCCTGAGGGAGAAAGAAAAAAGATGGAAGGATAAAGCTAAGAACCAACTTCCTACTAACAAAAGGAAATGGATATGTGACCCATAAGAAACGAAAATATTCACGGAGCATCAAAAAGCAAATAACATTTAAGGGCATCGCTGATGAAATCTACTAAGAATGGAAAGTTTGTTCAGCGCCCTCCTTGAGGGTCCTGAAGACTCATCTGGACTGGCAGCAAAAATAAATGAAAAGGGCAAAAACATCTCCAGAGGTGTCAAGGGAGACATGAGCCATTTTATCAGCATTGAAACAGATGGAAAAATACAATTAAAAAAAAAAAGACTATTACGGAAGGGCTGGTGGTTTCAGTAATAAATACCAGAGAAAATATTACGAATTGTTAGATAATTACTGTATCCACTTCCACCACCCTATAAACGATAAGAACCAGAGATTACTGAAATTCTTTAGCTACTTGAATTTCTTCAGTGCCAGACCAAAGTTGTGGTACTCACAATGATAGGGCAATTTTTCCTGGCAAAGACCTAATGCTTATAAATAAATCGATATGCTCTAATTAACGAAGACAGGCCAGGGTCAGGGGTCAGTGTGGGGCGACCCATTCTTCTATCCATCAGTGGTCTCAGCTGCACTGGAAAACCATTGGGGTGGTGACTCTCTGTACATTGTTCCCCAGAGGGGTCAGGACCTGCCTGCTACCAGCAGGGTTAAGCAATGCCCATGAGAGCATGTAAAATCTGGGAAGAAGAAGGAAAGGGGGAGTGTGACAGGAACGTGAGAAGAGAGTGGAACATGGAACCAGAAGTAGCTCTGACAGCCGTTCCTATGACGTGTTCCTAAAAGAAACTATCACCTTGACCCTCGGTGCTCTTTAGCTCCCAAAACCAAACTATGATGTTGCCTAAGTCAAATGGCACAAGTCACTTCAAGGTCAACATACAGGCCAAAAGAAATGAAAACCTCAGGACGAATGAGAACTGGGAGCTGAGGGATGGCTCAGTGGAGAAAGCACTCGCTCACACGCACGAGGACAGGTGCCCATTTCCCCGCTCCTGTCTCAATGCCCGTGGGCCTCCCGGCAAGCTGGCTAGTTAAGACTAGCTGATCAGCGGGCTCCAGGCTCAAGCAAGAGACACTGCCTGGGTGAAATGGAGAGTACAACTGAGGAAGGCACCAGCTATGACGCATACGTGTGCATGAACACCTGCACACATATGAATGAGATCGATCCTCTGGATACACAGGCCCCAGAAGCCATCCCACACCGTGTATGATGTCTGACGATGGTCTGCATGCCACAGCAGGACAGCTAGCCTGAAGCACAGTCCCCCCAGGATGCTCTGCCACTGGTCCTCAAGGGCCAGCCTTCCCTGCAAGAGTCAGGGAAGAGCTCGGCATGAAAATGGCTCCATGGTACTGGTGCAGTCAGTTCTACCCAGGATGCACGAGACCACCTGTGTGAGCTGAGAGACGGTGGCAGGATGCAAAAACCAGGCAAAACTTCATGAACAAAACCTACGAGAATATCACCGCTTCTATGAGCAACAGAGAAGCTCACCATTGCTAGGGGTTGGGTGGAAACTAACTCCCGTAGTCCTAACCCTTTGTTCTTCCTATTGTGGAGCTTGTGGGGCCGTACATACCTAAGTGAGCCACACAGAAGGCCTGGCTCACAGCGGGTACAGAACAGGGCTGGGAGTCCAGAGAGGGCCCCTCCTGTTCTGGTCAGTTCCTGGCACACTGTCAGCACTTGCTTTATGTTAATCATTGTTATTTAAAAAAGAAAACTCCCTAGGCTTCCACCTGACCACCAGTGACGCAAACCAGCTAACTAGGAGTCTCCCACCCTACACACACACACACACACACACACACACACACACACACACACACACACACACACACACTGTGGCTGTTAACTCCTTCTGCTCAGGTAGCACCCTCCTCCTTTATGGATGCACCTGGATCATCTCAAACAACCTGGCAGGCACACACTGGTAGCCTTGCATAAAAACCTCTTCATGTGCAAAAAGGGCCATGTTGTTGATCATGTCAATTTCCAAGAGAGAAGTAAAGGTCCAAGTTACCCTAGCGCAGCATCTTTGCCAGCCTACTTCCTCTCTGCATGTCTAAGGTTGATTTAGCATTCAAGACTGAGCTCAAGGATAATGCTCACAAGTATTCACACTTGAGTCAATTCTCTGATAACAATGTCTGTTAACACCTCCCTTTCCTAATTGTAATTCAGCAAACATTTATCTGATAGCCCATATAAGATACATAGAGAAGCATGCCTAAGCCCCAACCCTCATGTGGAAGGAACAGTGAACTTTGACAAAAGCAATCCAGTGATAAGGGAGAGAGTTCCGAGTGGGGCTAGAACTCCCAAGCCAGGAACTCCCACGTTCATGTCTGTGTTAGCAAAGAATTGAAAATTGCAGATTTGGGATGGAAAAATGGCTCATTGGTTAAGGCGCTTGCTTGCAAAGCCTGAGAGCTTGGGTTGGATACCCTAGTAGCCACATAAAGCCAGATGCATAAAGTGGTACATGTGTCTGGAGTATTCTCTCCCTCTCTCATGTCTTACAAATAAAAAATAAATTAAAAAGAAAAATGCAGGCTCAGAGAAGGGTAAATTAGGAGATTGATTTTAGGGAGAGTTGAGGTAAGAGGGAAAGACAAAAGAAGCTCTCCCTCCTTTCCCAGGCAGGCTGGGAACCAAGGACCCTCTGGGAAAAGGGTAAGAAAAAGGGGGGCTCACACATGTGGCTCAGATCCATGTCCATGAACCAGGCATCCCACTGGAGTGAGCCTCATCAACAGGCTCAGGTGTGTAGGGAGGAACCTGACTGGTAGGTGGGCCCAAGAGGAACACTGACTCAGAAGGACCCACCTACCACCAGGCAAAGCCTGCTGTGAAATTGAGGAAGAAACAAAATGTACTTGCTGTTGCTGAGAGATTAGGAGGTCACTACTTACGCCATCTTGGATGAAACTGAGTTAGAATCAAGTTCTAGACCCACCAGGGCAGACAGGGCAGCGTGGATGTTTCTGTGGGCCAGCCCCTAGGTGACAACCCATCAGGGAAAAGCTACCTTGCTCTTAAGCCAGATAAGGGTCTTAAGATGTCATCAGTGTAATGGGAATATTTAGACCAGAGAGATCTCTGGGTTTGTTATTATCACACGTGGTACAGATGTTCAAGTATCTTTCACACTATCAGGAACTATCCACAATCCATGAATCACATCCCTTGCTCTCTCATCATGGCTGCCTCCAGCCTATCAAGACCAAAGGGAAAAAAAAAAAGTGTTCTGAAAATGGAAGATGCTAATTCTCCAGCCTTTTAAAAAGGATATATATTTGAGTGAAAGAGAAAGAGAGAGAGAGAGAGAGAGAGAGAGAGAGAGAGAGAGAGAGTATGGGTGTGCCAGGGCCTGCTACCTCTGCAACTTTATGCACCTGGCTTTATATGGTTACTGGGGAATCAAACCTGCGCCATCAGGCTTTGCAAGCAAGTGCCTTTAACTGCTGAGCTATCTGTCCAGCCAAATATGCTGGTGGCAGCAGTTATCTTCTTGTGG
Source organism: Zapus hudsonius (assembly GCA_004024765.1). Classification (NCBI taxonomy): domain Eukaryota; kingdom Metazoa; phylum Chordata; class Mammalia; order Rodentia; family Dipodidae; genus Zapus; species Zapus hudsonius. The sequence continues at coordinate 14,908 of PVHP010034004.1, forward strand.
CTGGGACAAACCAGTAGACCAGAAGCAGCATATAGAAGGAAAGGGCTATTTCTGGCTTACAGTTTCCAGGGAAGTTTCATCATGGTGGAAGTGGGGAGGGGAACAGAGTAGAGCACAGCAGAGCAGACAACTGAGGATCACATCTTGTCACATCAGTCAGGAGGAAGCAGCAAGAGTGACCTAGCTATGAACATGCAGTAGGGCTGGGCTAATAATTCCCAAGGCCCACCCCCACACACCTCCTTCAGCAAGGCTCCACCTCCTAAAGGCTCCATGACTTTTCCAAACTGCCACCATGTATTCAAAACACAGGAGCCTATGGGGGACATTTCATTCAAATCATCACAGCAACCCAGCTGTCCTGAAAACCCCGTGGGCAGTATTGACACTCTTGATGCCCGAGCTACAATCTAGCTTCATACCAGCATTGTTCCAGAAGGGCAAGGGTGGAGAAACACTGAATTAAGGACTTTCCTTGGTACAGAACAACTTTCACTTGGAATCACCTACCTGGATAAAAGTTAAATGATGAGGACGAGGTACCATTCAATCAACAGAGGGAGTCACTCATTCATTCATTCAATACACACCTTTATGGAGGGCTTCAACTATGGATGGCACTGTGTTAGGTAGGTCTTGGGAGAAAGTGTCAAACATGGCAGAAGTTTGTCTTCACTAGAGTAATGTCTTATAGAGTGAGTAGATAATAAGTAATGAGCATATAGATTCCGGGCTGGAAGTGGTTAAAGTGCTTGCCTGCAAAGCCTAATGACCCAGGTTTGATTCCCCAATATCCACGTCAAGCCAGACGTGTGCATCTGGTATGCCTCTGGAGTCCGTTTGCAATGGTTGGAGGTCTTGGCGCACCCATTCTCTCTCTTTCTCTCTCTCTCTGTTTCTCTCTGTTTTCAAATGAAAGTTTTAAAAAAAATATTGGTACTTCCAGTTCATTTGTCTAGTTAAGGAGAATGGTGTTCATTCATTTGAAATGTTTTCTGAAGGCTTACCAAGGCCAACTTTAATAAGTTAGCTAAGGTTCTGCTCTCATTGAGCCGGCCCTGTGATGGGAGGGTTTAATTCATACAAACAAACACACAATTTAAAAAAGCAGGTAATCATCAGGTCATGTAAACTGAACACAAAACAGGGCAGAATAATACAAGATACTAGTTTGCGGTGAAAATAACTTTGTGATACAATGATCTGGGGAGGCCTTTCTGAAGGGGTAGACAAGAAAGATCTGAGAAAAAAGAAATAGCTTCAGGCAAGAAGAGATGGGAAGGGAGTCCAGGCAGGGGAAGGATTGCAGTCCAGCGCAAGCAAAAGCCTTGAGGAAGGAAAAGCCCCTGGAACAGCATGGTGGAGACTCTGGGCTAAGGGAGCCACGTTTCCACCTGCAGATGTTCCTGTGTTGATGTCTCTAGTCACTGAACACTTCCTGTATACCATCAAAACGGTACAACTCAGAATCTAGGTCTAAGAGCCATGTTTACCACTTCAAACTTCTACTGTCTCTGCTTTACTAGCTGTGTGATTAGGATAAGGTATTCAACTCTGACAGTTTCTTGCTTATTACATGTATTAATAATACCTACTCCATGGACTATTGTGCAAAAAAAATACACATGTTCATGTATACGAAGTCACTGGTATACAGCAAGCACTGAATAGCTCATCTCTAAACAGAGCAGGGACCATGACTGTCTTGCTTGTTCCCTGTATCCCTGTTACGATGGGGATTCATTATAGTTAGGGAGGATGAGAAGGGTGAGGTTTCAACCTAGAATGTCAGCTGTAAGCACAACAAGCCAAGTAGAATACGGACATGACACATGAAAGTACACACCAAGGCAGGAGAGATGGCTCAGTGGTTAAGGCGCTTGGTTGCAAAGCCTAATGACCTGGGTTTGATTCCCCAGTGCCCACGTAAAGCCAGGAGCACAGTGGTGCATGCATCTGGAGTTCATTTGCTGAGGCTAAAAGCTCTGGCGCACCCATTCTTTCTCTCCTTACAAATAAATAAAACATTTTTTTTAAAAACAGTACACACCAAGCCTGGCATGGTGGCGCATGCCTTTAATCCCAGCACTCGGGAGACAGAGGTAGGAGGATCGCCGTGAGTTCAAGGCCACCCTGAGACTACAGAGTGAATTCTAGGTCAGCCTGGACTAGAGTGGGACCCTACCTCGAAAACCAAAAAAAAAAAAAAAAAAGTACATACCAAGTCAACCATATGCAAACTTTTAAACAGACACCAAGAGAGACTTTGATCATCTGACTTGGCCTCTCTCTACTGGACAGGTAATCCAGCAGTGTCCTAATTCAGGCCAAAGCCACGTCTTGAAAAAAATACATGCAAAGGTCAGATTTTACATCTTCTTCTTGTTTGTTTTGAGACAAGGATTTAAGCAGCCCAGGCTAGCCTTGAACTGGTTATTTAGTAGAGAATGACCTTGAACTTCATTTTTTTTTAAAGATGTTATTTATCTATTTGAGAGAGAGAGAGAGGGAGAGAATGGGCACACCAGGGCCTCCAGCCTCTGCAAATGAACTCCAGACACATTCACCCTCTTGTGCATCTGGCTTTATAAGAGCACTGGGGAATCAAACTCTGGTCCTTCTGCATTGCAGGCAAATGCCTTAACTGCTAAGCCATTTCTTCAGCCCATGACCTTGAACTTCTTAATCCTTCTGCCTCTGTCTCTCAAGTGCTAGGATTACAGGCATGTGTACACCTAGTGTGTGCCATGCTGGGACTCCACAGCTGGCTTTGTGTATGCTAGCAAGCCCCCTACTAACTGAGCTACACACCCAGTCTAGATTTACACGTTGATACAAAGCATTAGCAATGTTAAGGATATGAGGCGCCTCACAAACTAACACGCATGCTCCCTCCCTCACCACACCGGGTCAGTCTGCTTTGTCCTTTGACATGTTTATAAACAGGGTCCAACTCACTTGATTTATAAAGAAGGCTCAAAAAAAAAAAAAAAAAAAAAAGATGATCTTGCAAGCTGACCCAGAGATAAGTAGCTCACTTACTTGGATTTTTTTTTTTCTGATTTCTGAAATGTGCTTTTTTCAAGTTAAATTCACACAGGGTAATCTGAGAGGGGGGGGTTAAGAAATATCCTATTTTAAATTGGAAATGTCGCTGTCTTGGCTGCCCCCACTATGACCATGACAAAGAATTTACAATTAGGATTTGTGCTCATATCTCTGTGGAGTCAGACAGGAAAGGGGAGACAGGACTGGCCCACAAATAAAATTGGCTTATCCACTTAGAATGAAGTTTTGCTTGGGTTTAAGAATCAAGAATATCCTTTCATTTTTGAAGTAAACTTATGAAGTCCCGCCAAATGATTGAAGTATGAATAATTCTTCCCCAGATTGTATTTCAAGCAACACAGCCCAGGATTTACAGAGCAAGGTTCTGAAGATTACCATCCATGTGCAAAGCGGTCCTTTTATATACATAGGAGGAATAGGAGATTGGGATCTTGGTTAGTCATGCTTCTCAGCAGCAAACTAGACAAAGTTGGAGTTGGGCGTTGATGGAGCGTTTGGCATGGGGCAAGGTGTTTACACTTGGTACTCAGTACATTCCCTGGCACACTCCAGCGGCTCAGCCCGTGGGCTTCCCCATGACAAACTGGACAGCCCATCACACCCGGCCCTGATGAGCCTGCCCTTAACACCATGGCCTCTCCCTTCCTGGAGGACCTTGCCTGAGGAACACAGAGGGAGATAATCAACTTCCAAACTGACCTTCCCAGCCACAGTGTACTTTCCAGAGAGGTCTGTGGAGCCCTGAGAGATAAGAGTCAAGGTTGACAATCATCTGCGAACGCATGGTCTAACTTTCCATCTCAACTAATGGCTTTAAGGGCTGAGCAAACTGTTTTCCTCTTTGCCTCCAGCGGGTGGACAGAAGCAGAGAGAGTTCTAAGATCCACCGCCCCATGGAACACGGCGCCTCTGCCAGCCGCCCTTAGGACACCTCATCAAACTTACTTTAAAAAATATTTATTTGCAAGGTGAGGGGGGGGATGGGCACACCAGGGCCTCTTTCCATTGCAAACGAGTGCCACTTTGTGCATTTACGAGGGTCCTGGGGAATCGAACACCGATCGGCAAAGCGTTTTTTAATCGCCGAGCCATCTCTCCAGCTCTGAACAAACTTTTTAAGTGCTAACAGTTTAGGTGGGGAAAGAAAGATGGGCTGCGATCGGGACCTCCTTCCTGTCGCGCCCACCAACCGTCCCCCCTCCTTTACCTCCCCCTTCCCTCTCCGACACCGAGGGAGCGACACAACCAACTATTCATTCTTTCTCAACAAAGAGAGAGAGAGAGAGAGAGAGAGAGAGAGAGAGAGAGAGAGAGAGAGAGAGA